>DWDT01004123.1:0-11542 GCA_018245595.1 Microceris scylla | reverse complement strand
GACCCCTTTAGTTTGTCTTTTTACTTTAAATATCAGAGATGTGTCGTCCGCAAACAACACAATATTACCTAAATCTACTCTAAAATTTTCCATAGAACAGTGCTGGCCGACTTGTGACAGAAGGTTGAAATATATAAACATTAATAAAAATCCACTCATCAACGTATGCCACTGCACGATGTTGTAGCTGTTATTGCAATAGTCTTTATTAAGATAGATTTCTTAAAATGTCTATTTAGATTTGGTTTTGTTTTTGCAAGAAGGTTTTGTTTTGTCTATTATTGTTCATTATCATATAGCATTTGTTGTAACAAGAAAGATGTTGAACGGAGCTAGGTCGCTCGGGTACTGTAGAACATATTGTCTGGTTTTCAATGCCGAACATGTTTGCACAACGGTTATGGTGGATTATCTTTGCATGAATCAATAAAAAGATATTACTAAATGTATAACAGTTAAGCTTTATTTTTATTTCACGAAATTATATATTATTGTTAGTGTTATATAGAACGTTCGTCAGTTACAATTGATGGTAGGTAATATCGAATACATATGTTTCGAAACTACCAAGAAATTTTATCCATTCATTTAATAAAGACCATTATTACTGGCCAGGACTATCTTTAATTGATATTTGACATATATTTTATTCACACAAGTCACTTGATATTCAATGGCTAGTGCGATTTACTTCAATATTTGTAAAAAATGTAAAAGCATTTAATTTGTATAAAAAATAATATAAATATTCAAAACGATTATAACCAAAGACAAGTCATTATCATGTTTTTTCAAATCCAATAAAATTTGGCGCCACTTTTGCTTATTCTAATTTTAAAATAATTCTCATCGAATGAAACTTGTTACAGTTACCTACATCACGTTTTACGCACTACGCTCGGATATTCACAAAGGAAGATCGCGACACATAAGTCATACTTTCGAAAATTATAATATAATTAATAATTTCTGCAACCCTGTGATCCAAATTATGCAGATGATACGAACGTTACGTCATACGCTCGAAAATCCCAACGAGTTGCTCGGCTCGCGGCGCCGACCGGTTTTGAGTCCGATTATTACATTTATTACTACCAGACTTATCAATCTAAAATGTTTCCGGTTTTTGTGTGACAGATTTATCATAATTAAAAATTTCATCTCCATTTTTTATTGTTTGTTGCTCTTACTACGAACTGCTACTAGTTTTGTAAACGATTTTGAATATTTACTTACATTAAAAATATGGCATACACTTTTATGTGATAGTTGTTTTCGATCGGTTGTTTTGTAATCGACCGTAAAAATCGGAGTAGGTACTACACAACTCTGCCCATAAACAAACACAAGCGTGATGGTATGTTAATCGCTTTAAAAAGGCTATTTAAATATGTATATGATATCATAACTCGTACATCATCATTTAATTAAATGAGGCACAGAAAGATAAGAGATACCGCTTAATGACTATTTTATTTGTCTTTAAAGTACATAACTATCTCATTTCTAATGAGTTCCATACAAGAGGTAAGCAGTTTCTCATTCTCGTAACTAATGCGCTCTTTAATTATGTGCAAGTTAATGGTTTTAGTGTTTGATAGTTTAATATTCCCTATTTATAAAAGTACCATTACGCCTCTAACTCCGAAGAGGTAGTACACTCCCAGCATGAGTATCTAATTCAATTTTGCATTAATTATTTTAAACCTGTAATCGTACTGTTAGTTTAGTTAAGCTAGCTGTCCAAACTATTTATCCTCCGTAGTAATACATACTAGAGGCTCGGTAGCGATCGATATTCAATGGTAAATCATAAAAAAATCAGTTTGAGCGTTGTCTAGGTTATAATGTCAAAGACTACGCAATAAATCTTTCCTCTGTGCTACTTATTGACAACAATCCGTCTCATGTCTGACATTGACAATGGGAACGTAAATAATAATAAATGGTTTATTTAACTCGATTTAAGGTATTTGTAATACATATTACATATACATTTTAGTATTCTGCACTCACTGCACTGCAGTTTTAATTTCTAATGGGACAGTATTTGTATAATTACTTGCGGTATCTATTTCAAGTAACTGTTTTAATCTATAAGATGAGTTTACAATTATTTAACCAATAATGTATAAGTGTCCTGTCTACATCAAAATTATTACGTTCCGATTAGCTTTAAGACGACTAGTTCACTGAAATGTTTTGACTGGCAATGAATATATAATCGACCCATTTATCATTGGAATATGGGTATCCTTTCATATTGAGAGGGTTAAGGCCATAGTCTACCACACTGGTCAAGTGCGGGTTGGCAGACTTCACACACCTTAGAAAATATATATTTTTATATAAACTCTAATGTTTCCTCATGATGTTTTTCTTCACCATTAGCAAATGGTATTTTAAATTTAAAGCGCACTTTTGTAAAGAGGTGCGCGCCATGGATTTGAACCCAGCACCCCCGGAGTAAAGGGCTGAATTCTTAACCGCTAGGCTATCACTGTTAGTAACTATTTTCACCAAAAAAAACAGCAAGTTTATTGGTATTACAAAGAAAACTATTAACGAAGCATATAATAGGTACAGTCACAGCTTCGACGACAGTTGATGTTTTCAGAAGTTCTGTTATGTAATAAACGTAGTCAGAAGCCATCGAACACAGCAGCGCGGCAGGCGGCGGCCGGGGCTGCTCGTAAATTACCAACCTCCGCAATTAGCAGGCGCCGATTTGGCGCACTGCACTACCTTTCCTACTGTGGGCACGCCCGACTCATTCCATACTCATATTTTATTCCGTAAGGAAATTTCTCAGTTTTAGGTACCCGCGGGGTTCGTCTTGTTTTTCATCTCTCTGATGGAATTCATATTATACGAAAACCACTTGATCGATTCGAATGAGTTTTATTGGTAACCTGTAGGACAAGGCGACCCTGGAGTACAATTGATAATGACATGCGAGTTGCCCCGAAACATAATTTGTTCGTAGTGCGTCACGCAGAAGTTATTCAATAGATCCGAATTATTGATTTAGTGTGCATTGTGTCAACATTAAATGCAGTACAATGCTCGTTTCGCCCGCGCTCTGCAAATCATTCCGGCCAGTAACAAAGTTAGGAATGCGTGTGCACTTACCGTTGTAGCACCGCAGATGGCGCTAGTAGTTGTCTCAAATAATATACGAAGGGTCGTAACTGGAGCTGAAACTTTGACAGCCTGCGTTGTGGCTGAGGGTGACCTTGTCTGGGATTACCATTTGCCACCTAATTTTCTGCTTTGATTGCATCGTGTATATGTCTTCATACGATAGTGCTACGTGATGACAATAAACAAAATTATAGGGAACGCTTATCGGATGTAACTCTTTGTCAACAGTTTATTCGCTTGCGATCATTAATTATTTAAATATTATATGAAGCAGTGCTCCGAACTACACGCGAGCTAAGACGCAAGCTCTGCCAATATAGGAATCATTCTTCAATTATTCTTGATAGCAAAAACACATAAATAGATATTTACAACATTATAGTCCAAAGAAATATGTTTTGTAAAATATTACCTGCGTAAACTTACTAATTTGCAAGTAACATGTTTACATGCAAATTGTATCCCGAGATAGACATATTTATTAGTTATAAGCCGACGGCAACAGCCGCTGTCGATGCGTGTTGCCAAACAACATTCTAAGTGCAAATCGTACCTAAGTAGGCTTTTATACTTAGCACTTGCTGGTTTTTTACCACGTCTGCTGCATCTCGTCTCCGAGCAGATATTATCCGTACATCGGGGCATAAAAGGAAGAAGCATAGGCTTCTAATTGCGAGATATCCGTCAGTATCTCGTACAATATGTAAATAGGCGTCGGAGGTAATTAAACGTTATCTCGCGCCGTCAGCCCGCGCCGCGCCCGCGCGCCCCGCCGGCCGCTTCGTGAAATGATTGACAGGCTGTTTCATGGCAAACCGATAATGCATACATGTCCGTGCAATTAATTCATACTTTATTTATTGTTGACGATTATTATTTGCAAGGGATAATTGATCGCGTTCTCACAATCGTCAAGCCGCCGAGGAGTCGTCCGTAGTGTTTGCTCTATGGCCGGCGCCGCCCGCGAGCCGCGCGCTGCCACTTACTCGTTTGCAAATAAAATTCTTTGCACCCGCCGTATTCGATTGGCGCCGTGTACTGTACGATAAATTATCTTAATGCGACAAATATTTATAATTTATCGAAGCTTCATGGGTGTATTTATGGAGGCATCTCTTAATTGTTTTGCACACTTTTTAAAGCCGTTGTTAAAACGGTCCGCCGGCCGGTGATGTTGTTAGTATAACGGTATCCACATTCCATAGGAAAGATTTTGATTACGTTTAGCTGAGACAAGAGAGTGGTAAACATTTTAGTGTCGTTCACCGAACGCTCGTAAATCTTTCGTTGGCCAAGTTACCGCGCCACGTCAGCGACTCCGACAGTTTACCTCGAAGCGCTCAGTCGAACAATGCAATATCACAGCTGAATGCACTAAATCAACTTTATTCGTTTCCGTGGGTCGTGTCGCAGATCTTTCGGGCATACCTAATAGGTTCGCGTTTTAATTATAGTCGCAGCATAACATAATCGCTCATAAATCACGCTGCGCGGAGAGCTGGCAGCCGCAACCTGTTCCCGCGCGCACAATGCGCCGCGCAGGCGACGCGCGCTCTGATTTATACCTTTACGCTGCTTTAGCGACACCTCCCGAATCCACCAAAAACTATCCTGTCCTACTTTTTACTATCCCTGCACTAAAGAATTGCAAATGCACTTTAAGTGGCAGTTATAAATTCTCTTTTATTTGGCACAAAATTTATAGTTGATATTTTCATTGTTATGAACGTTTCTAATTGCCTTGTAAGTTCAGATAGCGTTGGATTAACATTTCAAAGCTAGCATCTGCGTGCAGTAGTCCGCAGTAGGAGCTCCATAGCGCGCACTAAGCGAGCTATTCGCAATGTATTAGTGGGAGACAATGCAACATTACATGTATAATGAGCCGCTGTTTATTAAAATCCTGTGACATGCAGTCGCAAGCGTTGTAATATTTGTATACTGTAATTGATTGGTGTAAAGTAGAGAAGTATAATATACGTGCGGTTCCATGGGAACACAACGAACTATTAAGTCACGCCCTCTATCGACTGCGGACCACACACGAGCTTCCAAATGGAAAAGTCGAACAAAACGGAAACGACGCATTTGTTAAGATTTTAGTAGATATATATTGAGCGCCGCGGGCGTCCCTTCTTTCTAAGATCGTAACTCTTTTAATAAGACAGTTTACGCGACTCTAACTAGAGCTTAATGTGTACAGCAACGATCGTATAATTCATTTTGATTTGTCATAAAATCTCAGAAACAATATTTGGGTGTTTTGCTACACTCCCCTTACAATGGATCACAGCGATTAGACGACAAACATAAATCAATGATATGTCTGGTAGCGAAACATCGAATACATCATACATATATAAGACACGCTGTTGTGTGAAAAAGTAATGTCGAACGTCACGTTTGTAAAAGATGTAAGATAATATCCTCAGGTTGGACGAGGAGCGAGTTGGACACACGGCGAGCCGGCCGCCAGAGCCCGTTCGCGCGCCGTCGCACAGTTCGTCCCCGTTCACAATTACTTAAACTTCTTTGAATACCGATAATTTGTTCGTATATTCGACGAAAATATGTATTAATATAATTTTTTCTATATATTCACATGCTAAGACTTATGCGAGTTAAACTTTAATATCTCAGCTTTGTCCTAGAAATGTATTTGCTACCATTGAAATGGTATACCTACGAGTATGGTTCCATCTGATTATTAAGTCACGGTGTTCCGTACGTTTGGAAAAGTAAGGTAATGCTAAGAGTCCCAAATGTCACTCAGTTTTAATTCTGTCTTTCTTTCTATTAATAGTCGGTGCAATAAACAAAATAAATAGCAGCGTAAATGATTTACTCGCGCCTGTGTTTACCACGTAAATAAAGGGCGGTGGTAGGCGAGTGTACTGTTCATAGTGGAATTTATAGTGTTGTACAGTATAGTGCCTCATGTGTAAGTATTATGTAATATGTATATGAATTATCGCATTGTATTTTAAAATATCTTGTGTGTGGTTAAGAGTAGATTTCAGCGTTTTAATACAGTGGTGATTCCTATACGGCAGATGCATTTATGTAAATGTACGTAAAATAAACGTAGAGCAGAAACGTGCCGCCATAAATAACGTCTCATGCACTTGCTATCAAATCATCTTATCTTATTTAATAGTAACCTAACAGTTTGCATCGCTTCAGTGAACATTTCGAGAAGTCGCAAATTTAGAAGTGTACAATACTCGGGATAATTTTAAATAGATCCACAGTCGCGAACGCGGGCCGGGTCGGCAGAGTGGAGATGTCGGCCAGCAGCAGTCCGCGGGCCGACACTCGACACAATGCAAAGAATGCTCGGTGACAACCGGCAGCGAGCGATTCAAGGAACCTTTATTGATTTCATGTCATGCTCCACGCTCCTGCCACTCAACGATCAACCGCCAACGGTTTTTTTTAGAAAAATGAAGAGGGATGTAAGGGACATTTTATACATTATAAATTTGTGTCAAATGTCATTACGGAAAAGTGGCTACACGTCCAAAACCAGAAATGTGTCACTCATACCATATAATCAGTTTATAAAAGTGTAATTAGAAAAATGAAATAATTATACGATTCGGTTCATTAACTCGTGCTTGTTACTCATCGCAAGGCTTAGAAGTAGGGGAATGACCGGCTCAGGAAAACCTAATGGAGCGGGCTGCGGTCAATCGGAACGCTCAGCAGAGATTCGGTGTGACACAATAGTGAGATAAGTCGGGACGCCGCCGGCTCCGCGGCCGGGAGACATCACTTATTTAGTGCCCGTGTAACGTTTCCATCTTTAATCTGCGTGGGCGCATACTTCCCAGAAGACATTTCTTGTCGAGTGTACATAATGCTGCTAAGAAAACAGAAGTAATAATGTTAGCCATACTTATACGGCGAACAACACCGTAAATGAATCATCGCATATGCGCTCCTCGTCGGGGCGCAAAAAGAGCTTTGTCGAAAATACTCGTCGTCCAGCGGGCGGCGCGGCCGCGGGCTCGGGCGAGCCGGACTCAGCCCTTATTTATTTATACCGGTATGAGGAATGTACGCTTTTTGTGCAACAATAACAGCGTGCGCCCGCGCACCGCCGCGCGCCCCGGCACTGCGAATTCTTTCATTGACGAAATGCAGCGCCACCGCATGCCGCGTCGGATCGTTAGGCTTAATGCGACAATGTCTCATAGATTAATAACGACGCATTGTCGCTATTGCTAAATATGGACGTTGTGACCGACGTCCACTTCGGCTCCTCGCTCGCCTTTCGTATTTGTCCATTTTTTCCCTTGACGGGACTGGCTTATGTACGTTACGGTGAGATAAAAGAGTTGTCGACTTACCGTCATGTTCTTTGTGCAGTAAGACATGTGATAAAATCTCGGCTCGATCTTTATTTCTCTTAATGAATTGTTACATTTTACTATTTAAGTGTAGGTACTAACTTTAATGACAGTAGATTTTTGATATAATAATAATATTTTACTAATGTATGACAATTTACCGCCCTTTTCCCTCATGAAGTAAGTAGGCGTGTTGTGTGCGTACGTACGCGTTTCTCATACGACAACAAATCAGTTCTATAATTACAAAGTTTTTGTTCTATAATTACAAAGCACATTGGGTAAGGACACCACGTTGGAAGTTTTGACAGCTACTTGCAGCGATACTTAGGATCGAAAGCAAGGAACAATATTTTTAAGAATGTCGGTTTGTTATCCGGAAATTATTTCAATTATTGTCGTAAGGCCGTGGAAATAGGAGGATTCACTAATGCTTTCATTAGACTTTGTAATGTATATCTACATCAACAAAAGAATTATACTTATTATGTTATTTTCTAAATTAGTTTCCGAAGATTCTACGCAGCCAATCTGGATATGCAGGCCTAACTCAAGTAGGTATCTTGTTTGGGATGTTCCGACTAGTTTCTTACCTACACAAGGTCCTTCTTCGTGCTTCATGAGGACTGCGCTATTTAATAGTAAAAAAGATGTTACAGTGACAATTAAAAATATATCGACTCGTTAAGAAATTGTGAATTAAAAGCACAGTGAGCTGCTTTCACAGTAGTGGGTAAGGAGTGGCAGCCGGAGCGACGCTAGTTTCTCTCCTCGCCGCTGATAGCACGCGCGCGGTGCAGACCGCGCCCTGCACTTTCCCCGCGCACTTGTCGGCGGGGACGTGAAGCTGCCTGGCTCGATTCGAACTGGCGCTCCTATATTAATTTTAGGGTCCATGACATGCCATTACATTAAACTAAAGTAACTGTGTAAATCGTTTACAGTGTATATTTATGTGCACTTCCACACACGCCTTTTTTATCCCACGCAAGGTCAAGTATGTATAGATAACGACATATGTAATTAATATCGTGCTTAGAAATTGGTCGAAGTATTATCTATATAGGTATACTATATAGGTATACTATATAGGTATACATAATTATATAGGTATAGGTACATATATATGAAAATATGTGTCTTAAACTGGTGTACGCGGCCGGTTGAATACATGAATGAATCGAATCGAGCCGATGTTAGATGTCCCAAGAAACTATAAGATAGTTTGGAGCACGCTGTATTTGGATGAAAAGGTATAATGAAGCAGCGAGGCGGCGTTGCGACACCTACGCCGAATGTTTCCGCGCGGCCGCGCGCCGAGATAAGCGGCCGCGACGCCGACGTGTTATTTATTAACGAACCGAATGATCGATGGCTGGACGCGACACCGGACGTCGCCGTGGACGAGCGCTTTCCAAACCGCCGCCGACACTTCTCCGCGCGCTCGCAGCGACCTCAGATAAATCTCCAGCCGAACGCTCGCTCGGCTTCGATCCCACTCAAAATTCTTATTTTTCTCGTTGCGCGCTGTCTGGAGCGTTTCGATTCCGCGAATCGATTTCAATTTTTAAGCAGTCCGGATATGCCATTCAAATTGATAATATTCATCAGATCGGTATTGACGTTGATGTATTTTCATGTAATGTAACGAGCAGAATTTTACCGCAAGGCAGAGCGGAGCCGCTGCGGGCATTGCATACGAAACACCGACGGGCCTCAATAGCGCATTCGTGAAACTGATCAAGGGCATACTTATCCAACAAACGGTTGTGAATAAAAGCCCGAATCGAATGCTTTGTTTGTGTTGCAGACACTCCTTCAACCCTTCGCTTAAAGCCATCGGTTCCGCTCTAGCATACGTCACGTCTTCGTGACAGCTGCGCGCAATACTTTCTAATCGCTGTATTCAATAGCCGACGGCGAACAAACAAACGAGAAGTAGGTACGTTACGAAACACGAGCGCCCGAACAATGACGATAAGGAAACAGTAATCAATTAATTATTTATCTATAGTGTTCGCGACATGTTCTCCACAATATGTCGCTCGAGACCATATGTCCAATTGCAATACTGGAAGTGCACCGTTGCAGTGCCATTGTACCGCAGCTAGGCGGCTGCGTGTACACGTGGAAGCCGACGCGATAGGAAGCGGTCGCACACTCGAGGTTTGGCTGCGCAGGGCAGGTTAGACCAGTCCCGGCGGCCTCACAAGGACCCAGCAAACCTGTTAGATTCGTTGCACGATTTTTACGTGCGCACCTACCGGAATCTCATTCACGTGCACCACCCGCGCCCCCCGCGCCCCTGCGCCGTTGCCTGCCAGTTAACTCGTCAAATGACTCACGCTTTGGCTGATTAAATGCCAGAAGCTGGCTTTTCCAGTTTTCTGAACCAATTGGCACATTCTATTCTCGTTTGACACTAACACGGCATTCCGCAGGAACCTACTTTAATTGCTCGATGACTGCGAGCCCACGACTTCCACACGGCGCAGACAACATCAGTCGCGATTGTGCTGCGAGACAGTTTCCAAACTCAATTACTGTATTTATTAAAACCTTGACGGCGTACGAAAGTGTTTTAATTAGTCCTAAAGTCGAGCCTGGTTACAAAGTTATGTCGTTGTTCATTATTCCCAACCAGTGACAATATTAATTGGGTACGTAGATCGAGAGCTTACAATGTAGGTTAGTGCGGTGCATCTGCCACAATAACAATAATGACCTTTCGTGATATCAACAAACACCAGGAACAGGAATCAGGTAGAACTACGATCCGGTCAAACTCGTCCGACGCGTGCTTCCAACATTTTTTATTTATTTGTCTGCATCGTCGGATACCGCTGAGCGTGACGTCAGGCGACCTAAACTGGTTGGCGAGGGAACAGGGATTTGCCTCATATCCTTCCGGTTCTGCGAGTGGTTTGGACCTGTTCTACATTCAGGTTGCGCGCCAGCGAGCGACCCCGTCTCGGTGACGTATGGCCGCCCGACTAATGATCTCTCAACCCGATGCGACGTCTAAATCGGACGTAGAGACTTACGAACATCTCCAGGTCCGAGTCGCTTTTCTTGCCGGTATTACGACACGGTGGCCGAGTGGCACCGGCCACCCGTCCCGCTGACTCACGGCGTGCACGACAATTAGCGTGCGTATTACATCGCGGCACGGTACGCCGATGGTCCGTCAAAGGTCAGTATTCGTACCGAAATGGTTACGCCTAATAACTGGTTCGTAACTTGTAGTCGATCCACTCGTAAAACAACAAGCTCGAAATACCAGTATATTACGCTATGTTTACTCCATTGAGTAGCCGGAGTCAATGAAATTTGATTAAATATTATGAGCAGAAGATGTTATTGCAAGTCGTCGTTAAGGCACTCGTTTACTGAATACGTGTATGTAAATTGCAAAATACATTAATACGCGACTTCAATATGACGGCCCGATATTAAGAAAACCCGAGAAGCTTTTACATTTCAGACTTTAGTGACATCATGACGCCATTTGGGATGACTCTCCGAGGATAATAATTCATGTGCATAAATTATTCCTAGGAGTATGTCTTGACAATTGAATTACAATTTTTTGTTTGTTTTAACAGGAGACGTAAGGAAGTGATGGAAGTGAGTGGCGAGTCTTGGCGCGCGTACTACTCGAGTGGGCCGGAGCATCCGCTGAGCGCGGCCACGTCCACCGTGCTGGGGGTGACGGAGGAGCCGCAGCCTCAGTCTCTCGTCACCGACTACTACAAGCTGCCGCCGTTAGCACAGGACAACCACCTCAGTCTCCACAAGGAAGTCTGGTCGTGAGTGCCGTCATCCTTAGCACCTTGACATATCACTTGTTATCTTTACCTACATCGTTCTATTTGGAATTATTGAGGCTTGAACTTTTAAGGAAGTAATATCATATTTTACTCTTTCAATATCAGGAAACAGTAAATCTTACGTTATGGCAGACGGCTATAATATTGTACCGTTGGCTCGTTCATAGTAAATTAATCAAGGAAAGAAATGTCAAATTGTTGTTAATACTATCTCAT
>DWDT01004122.1:0-11543 GCA_018245595.1 Microceris scylla | reverse complement strand
TGGAGTGTCTGTTTGTTAATATTAAAATAACCGCGTTTTCTAAATGCATATGTATGTATACACGGTACATATTACCAAAATATTTTTTTTTACTATTTTTGTCTGTCTGTACGTCTGTCTGTTCCGGCTAAACTCTGGAACGGCTAGACCGATTTTGACAGGACTTTCACTGGCAGATAGCTGATATAATAAGGAGCAATTTAGGCTTCTTTAATTTTTAAAAAAGTTTTGACTCTCATGCGAACGAAGTCGCAGGCATAGCTAGTTTGAGTAAAATAAAAATGTCTGTCTGTTATTCTTGAAGCACACATTTTACCTTCTCATTTATGTTCATGATGCGAAAACTAAAATGGACTTCTATTATTGGGCGAATGTCTGAAATGGCAGAATTGATTACGATCAAACCAAACTGCTGATAAGGATATCAAAAACTAATTTAGATTAAAGACGAAGATAGAGGTAACCAAGCATATAATTTAACATTTAACTTTTATGTATTATATATGAGTAGTAATATATAATATATGGCTGATATATTGATATAATTAAAAAAGAAATTTGGAAATATACAAGTGCGCTCAGTAAAATATTTTCGTTCATAAACAGTTTTTAAATATTTATAAACATTTGCATGCTTCGTTTGTAGAGTGGTAGCAAGCGCAACTGCCAATCGGGAGGTCTCGGTTACTATTGGATTTTTCTAATTTAAAATTTCTAGTAGTAACTCGTAGTCAGTATCTGTGCCCGGTGTATAGCGATAGGCTCACCACCTATTCCATAGGACGCAAACGTAACTGGTTAATCGTGGGAGTGTACTACACTCCTCTGCCTACCCCTTCGGCAATTATAGGCGTAAAGTTACTTTATCATAACTTCACAACTATTACGATTTTGTATTTTACTTTTAGATATACACAATATTAAATAGTATGTTTATATGTCTTGTTTTAGGCACTTGAAAAAATCGCCGATGAAGTTGCGGCTGTTTAAGAGCAATCCAAATGTGACTTTAGGCTTAGAGCCCAGTGAATTTGTAAAAGTCACTTTGTTGTTGGACCCTCAGTGTGCTTTTAAAATAAGGTATGTAACCATTAATGTTGAGATGCTTGTTTGATTGATGCTAAAATAAAAAAAAAGATTGTGTGTACTCCAGTGTGCGTGCGTGCGTACGCGCTAGCATGTGAGTGCTTGTGCGTCTGTGTAGTGTTGAGTATCCGTTCTACTGATTTGACCCTTACAAACATTATGCACTGAATTTTTTGTATCACCTGCTGCCCTTAGTATGTCGATAAAAAGAGTATGGCAGTGCTAATATGAATAGCAAGTGATACCTTAGTGGTATGAAATCTAGTCTCATACACCGGGAGACTGAGCTCGAATTACGACGACTACCTCTACATATAAAATTTCTAAGTACATACCAAACGTAGCACACACTCGTGATTATAATTATTTTTTGGTGGAAAACATAATGACATGACTTACAGGCCAGTTTTTTTATTACTATTATTAGGCCAGATTATTCAATCGAACAATTTTTTTTTGGAAATTTTATATAATAAGTATATTTTCAGTATATCGACATCCTGGTACCACCGGCTAGCACAATTCGCTAGAAATTACACCCCAGTACTAGTGCCATATGTGGCCGCGATCGTTCTATTGGCGGCTCGCACCAACTTACTGAACTTGAAGGAGAAGGGTAGTTGTGTGTCCATACACAGCGCGCTCATGAGTGAGGGAGTCAAGCCATACTATGCGCTGGTATTCGCCCGGCTCGGCGCTATGGTGGTAATGTAAGTGAACCTTGTGATTTTGCAATAGATGTGAAGTCTCACTGTTCTGAAAATTTTAAACTTAATTCCAAACTTTTAATGAACATTTTTTAATGAAAATATCTCTTGGTAAGTAACGGTTTGATAAAGTTGTTGTCTTTAAGTAACGGTTAGATAAAGTCTTGGTAAGTAGTGGTTTGATAAAGTTGTTTACAAGATTTGTTACGTGTCCTCAAATCACAGTTAAGCAAATCAGCATTGAAGTAATTAGGACTTTTTTATTTTCAGGTCGGTGCCGTTTCTAACGTTTCTCTTTGAGAACGCCAGTTGGAAGAATCTCGAACTACAGTATTTCACTAAGTCATTACTAGTCCTACCGACTTACATGACCGCGTTAGGAATTCTCAATATATCAGCGGCGGTCGTATTGGTCATCATGGTGTTTTCTTCGCAGTTGGCACACAGGCTACTGTTTAGGTGATTATTATTTGCCTCTCAAAATATTTTATAAGTTGTAAGTAGCAAACTCATACACGTTAATTTTGGGATTGTCACACAAAATATTAAAATATGTCGTATAGCGGAAATTATATGGCTCATACCTAAACACTCTTATTTATAGGCGTTTAATAGCATCTTAATCTAATGTAAACATATAGGTACTTCACTTTAGAGTGATTGACTAACTTTAGTTTGAGTTGTTTTGAGGTTATTATACTGATAGAAGTTGGTTTTGTTTCGTGTGAATAAAGAATGCCTGCATTTATTTATACCACAAATATATATACCTCTTTGCCTTCAATGAAACTAGAAATAATAGAGGTAAATAATTCTCACGACAAATCATAATCATCATCATCATCACTAACATTATCATCTGTGTACTTCCGCCCACTGGTAGATTTAGGCCTCTCCAATAGCACGCCACTGAAGTCGATCTTCAGCTCTTGGAAACCAGCTGCTGTCGGTCACTTTCTTAACCTCTGGCGACAAATATTCCAGACCAATAATTTGTCAAAGTCGTTCTTGTCATAGTTGTTAATATTTGGTTACAATTAATTATAGGATAGTGTGGCGTGGCGGCAACGCTCTTGCTGAAAAAGTGGCTTCAGGGCTTCAAAAGGTGCCTCTGATAGTGAGTGCAACCTTAGTGTGTGCTGTGCCTTTGTCCTGTGGGGCAGCATCACTGGCAGCAGGAGCAGCATTTTATGCTTTTATGGTAACATTTAGTGTTTAAAATATTTATTGGGTAATGGGTTTATGCTAAATTTGGGTTTCTCCCTAAAATTGTAGGTGATATGTAGTGTGGATTATTGGACAATTGATTTTTTATATTATTTTGGAAAGTTAACTGTTGACTTTGGTCACATATATGTACATAACAATAACATTTTGGTTACTAGGGTTAATAAATGATTTATTTTTTATTTGTTCAGACATGTTCTTTTGTGGCATAGATTTATTGAAATATCATAATTTGACAAGAATTCTAGTAACATGGAGTAATATTATTTAACTTTGAAAAGAAAAAATGTCTGTTTTCAATTATAGATGTGACCTCTTCTGTCCCAAATGAAGGATAAGTTCTTATCAATGTAAATAAAACCCAATATTTTTTTTGGAACTGAGTGGTATAAAAAAAACTTTTTTCATAATGTGATAGCCATTTTTATATATACAGGCAAATCTAATAAATATTCCCGTTGTAGCTTTCAAAGATGTATGAAGAGTATTTAGAAGATTATTTTTATAAGTTAATAGCTAAAGTTGCCAGCAAGATATGTAGAATTTTTAAATCGAAAAAGCCCAGAGATAAAGATGGATCTGAAACTTGTCTAGTGGTGCAAGCAAATGTAGCAAACAAAATTATTCCTAACAAAGAAAATACTGCAGATAAAGATGGGTTAACTAAGAGTGAAGGTACAGATGATGCAAAAGCGTTAGTAAATAAACAAGATATAAATGGACCTAACTGCAATGATCAAACTGAAAAGAACACACAAAATGACCAAAACGATATTGATGAGGATTTGAATAATTTAAATTTTCACATGACACTGTTCTTCTTATGGATGACAGTAACTATTGTGAATATACCCGCTTTATTGACTTGGGCACGAAACTTCAAGTAAGTGGACATGAAATATATTATTCAATTAACAACACTCCTATAAAATTTAAATATATTTTTTTCTATGTTTAACAAGTTTTGTTTCAATAATACTTTATGAAAAGCAACATTTTTTTTGTTATATTTGTCTCTAATAATTAATTTTCATTCAAATGCAAAGATAATGAAATAGTTTTTTGTGAAATAGGTAAACACAATATTGCAACACTAACCTAAATTACTATTATTTTTGTTATAGATACAGTATGGTATTAAAACCTGATGCCTCCTATCATTGTGGGCTAGTGATGTCTATCTGCTCATCTGTCATATGGCAACGGGGAGGCCCTAGAAAAAACTTGTTAGTATTTTTATTCAATTATATATTTAAATTAAATAATACATAAATTTATATTTTTAATGGACTGTATATCTGTTAATCTCTGTTCTGTTAAAGATTTAATTATTCCCTTAAAAACTTGTCGATGTTTCACTGATTGGTCTTTTGAGTTTTAAAGGAATTTTTAGAGACAAAATCAAAGTATGTAAGGGTTCTTTATTTTACTGTAAATTAAAAATATTGGTTTCCATAATGCTTAGATTGTAATTATTATGTTCAGTTATAAAAATACTTGTTTTTTCAGGAGATACTATGATGCAACAGCTTCCCTATTTTTTACCATGGCTATATTTATTTTAGTCCTGGGTCCATTGTCTCTGTCAGTTGTAAACTATGGTGTGACATTAATGTTTGCTGTAATTACTATTCAGCAAATATGGGACAAGGGAGATGAAATTCACGATTCTGTAGAAAGTGAGAATAAAACAGTAGATTCTTGTGAATCAGGCTCTGATGGAAATAAAAAATTAGAAGAAATAGAAATGAAAGAAAAATCAAAAGATTGTGCTGGAGATAATGATTATAATAAACAGGATGAAAAAGGGAGTGAAAATGAGGCAAAACCAGAAAGCAGCCGAGAGCCTTCAGATAATTGTGATGTGTGCAGCGAAAGCAGGATTTACAGTGTATTTAAAAATCTCAGAGAGAAGTTTAGCTTTAACAATGATTTATAATTTGGGTGCAATTTGTATTCAGTGAATATTTTGTGTTTTGTTTATTAATTGTAAATATTTAATGATTAAATAGTGAATTTTTCATGTTCAGATTTTGTATTATATACCATATTTCTTAAAAGAACTTACTTAACATGTGCAATTTGTTTGGTCACTGTTAATAAATCTAACTTTTAACATGGACAATAAAATGATGACAACTTTGTTACATTGGCTCATCTTAAAGCATTTTTACCCACTAACAAATCACAAAATAAAAATGTTATACTTCAATACTACCTTATTTATTTTCAATTTTAGAAATAACAATTGCTACATAACTCTGAAATATGTGAGAAAAGGGTACTAGATTATTTTCTAAAATATTACATTAAATAATTATGTACATAAAAATAAAAGATCTATAACAGTTGAAAATTTTATTACAGAACATAACATGTTTCAACTATACTTTTGCACAGTAAAGCAATTCCACAACAGAATATAATTATTAGACCTTACGTTATTAAAAATATTGAGGCATTTTACTATTTTTTTCCTTTCTTTGTTGTCGGTTTATCATCTCCGTTTCGTGGAACTTGCCAGTTCAGGGGGTTTCTGCGGTACATAGGCCATGGAGGTACGGCAAGTATAACAGCTAGCAAAAATCCAGCACCGAGGATATACACGGATTGTGAAAACTGTTGTACGATGTAACCCCAAACGAAACCGACGATACTAAATAATGTGATGATTGCTCTATATAACTTCTCAGCTTTGGCTTGGCCGACATAATCAATATGTGTAGGGATTGATGTAAAGAAATCCATAGTTCTTAAAATTCGGTAAATTTATAGCTAATCCGTTACTTTCAGTTTGTTTTCCAGATTTGATGAAGTGCACAATGACAACATAACGTCATAGGACACGTCAAGAGTTTTGCCAGTGTTGTCATATCTGTCAATAAGTACTTTTGTTTTAATATTAGAAAATGTCATTGGAATTAATACATTTCTCGTTTGGCTTAAAAATGAATTTATGTAGATTTATCTACACGAAAGTTTATTTTACTCAGACCTCATGTTCCACTTCGACATTTATCACTCTCTGCATATTATTAAAGTGTTCTTGAAACTATTATCTATGATTTTATACTAATAAAACATACACAATAAACATGCAATCAAATTTAATGTAATTGTACAAAGAAGTTAATAAGGTTGCAAAACACGAATTATTTTAATCTATTTTATTTTTGGTTGAAAGATTTTCAAAACAGATGTCATTATTATAAATATTAAAATTTAAACTATTCATTAAAGCATAAAAAGTAGAAAATGTTTAACCACGTTCACATAAACATTCGAAATTCCCAGAAGAATGTTGACGGAAATAAGGAATATTATTTGTAATCCTTTTACATTTTAATGTCGGATTTAAGTTGCTTTTACCTACTAAAATTGGAGGGTACTTTAGGACGATGCTCAATTGTGAATTGGTCGAAATTTAGGCTAAAAACAGTATATTAGACGTTTACTCAAGCCGCCGCAAAAGTTTTATTCTATTTAATTAGATTTTTTTGATGTAACAGTACCCAGTCTAATCCTAGACAATTAGTTTCAGCTATAAATGACATAGCACTGCATTTATAAATTTATAATCTATTATTGCTTTTTAAAATTAAAGATAATCAAGTGAGAATTTAATTACGGTTAGTACTAGTTATGATAATTTTTAATAACCTTCGCGTGGATGTAATTTTGTCGTGAGCCGGCTTATAGCAATACCATTATGCACTTTTCCGTCAGTCGATTGTCAACATTCAGTACGATCAGACTCATTAGGTTAATTTTACAAGATATTAGTTTTTATTTTTTTCAAAAGTACAATATACAAAAGTTATAATTAAAATGTCTTCTCTTAAGCAAGTTCCTCTCACATGTGGTGGCCATACAAGACCAGTCGTGCATTTGGATTTTAGTGACGTTACAAAAGACGGATATTATTTGATTTCGGCTTGCAAAGGTGAGTTTTAACTTTTGCTCGGTAACCGGGGAGCCCTTTCGCCTTGGCTCGTCTGTAGGTGGAAGACTCGCAAGTGTGTACGGGTGTATTTGTTTGATTTGTAAGCAACATACGCTACTTGGCATTGGGGTAGTCAGACCTTCACTTTTCTCGCTGGCTGTGATGGAACAGCTGGTGTGCGCTGCATACCCTGACCTTCTTGTACCGGACATGCAGGAAGCACCTTGAGTTTCCGTTCTTGTGTTTCCTCGACATGGCTGTTTACCTTGATGAATATGTCGTGCTTTTATGTACTGTGTATGACTTACAAACTTACGCGCGTGTGAATACAAAATCGTTTTGAGTGCATTGTGACTTTCCTGTAAACCTTGTTGACATTTCACTGGCATAGGCTGGGTCACCTTGCCTCAATCAAGGTTCAAAAAAGTACTTGACATTATTGTTTATTACATACTCTGTTAATTTAACATCATGCTACTTTCATCATAGCAAGGAAAAAAATTTATATACAATGTAATAGAAATATTACTATTTATTGTTTGCCAATGTTTAATTGTGAGTTTCCTATAAGTACCCTATTGCCTAATAATGGCTTGCTTCAGATTGCTTTTAACTGTAGAATTCATTCTGAATCACCATAAAATCATATTTCTTAGTATTACCATTTTGTTTTTTGTTGGGTCCTAAAATATTGTTTGTATGTCTATTAATTTCGAGATTTTTAAGTATTTACTTTCAATATGATATGTTCTAAAGTGTGGTTATGAAATTTTTGCCTCGAACTAAAAAAATATAAGTATTAATATTATATACCCTATAAATTAACAGAGAATGCTAAGTCACTGAATGCAATTGATTTTCTGCTTTGTGTGTACAGTTACTTAAATTTACTGGGTTATCACATACATTTCATCATTCCACTTTATATTAGTTGTCTGTGTCTAGCTTTGTATAATACCTCAGTATGTGACCTACATTGATAGGCTTTTTGTTTGTTATAAATTAAAATATGTTTATCTTATGTTTCTCTTGTAAGACTATTAATTAGTATTATAATTGCTATTATTTATTCAATCCAGTTAGACTTAATAATAATATTTTCATTTTGATAAATAAATAATTACATTTTGCATCCTAACCAAACAAGGTGTTCTAAAATTTCCCAATTAAATACTCATAATTATTATTATAAGATAGGGTTATGTGGTAGTCTATGCTCTCAGCCTACTCCTCAAGGGACTTAGTGTGAAGATATGTTGTAATGTATTATTGTTAATCCTAATTATGGTTTTTTAAAAACTGTACTACTGTTGCTAAATGTTAGCATAAAAAAACTTTCTAGTGTACATATACACTAATATACATTGTAAAGTACAGACTACAAGTTATACACTATTCTCGACATGTATATTTTGATTTAAGACCATCAATCAACTTTGATATTTATATGATTACAAGATATTTTATAGACACATCAAAGGTAGATATCTATCTCACTGTTATCATTGTATGACTATCTTGTACTATAGCAGTTTTATTACAAACACCAATGTGATCTTGATTTGTGTAATTATATATCTGATTCATACTGTCTTGTACTTACCATATACTGTAGTCTATATTTCCTGTGTTTTTACTTCCACTAGCCATGACAGTCCATTCATTTCTTAAGGCTGTGGTATTTTTATTACTGAGATGTGGTCTTATAATGTAGTAGGTTTATTGTAGGTAGACTACTAGATATGAGACTGTTGTCTGTAGCATCCATACATTTATCTTTTAGTATGGAATACTTTTTTTCCAATTGGAATCTAATTATACTTATATGAAGATGTGAATAAAAATGTTTAAATATTTATATGAACAAATTCAGTTCAGTTCAGTTATGAATTAATTATGTACCGTGTTTACTTTTCATGTTATTTTAATTATCCGCAGGTCGACTTTTAGAACATAAATAGAACTGACGATAAAAGTTTGAAATGTAACAAAATGTTTGTGAAGTGAAAACTAGCATATATAAATGAATATGCTGATAAAAATTTATTATAGTGGCAGTTTTAGGTTTAATGATAATATGGGGTAAAAGTGTGAAGTCATATAATTTATATATGTACAAAAATAATGTATGTAGAAAAGGTTGGATATGTGAAAATAGAAATATGTGAGTACTTGGTGCTCTCTGATTACTCTGTTTCGGTCCTGGCGTGACGATAAAAAAAAAAATGTAAATGTATTCAAATTTCTGTTGTTCGAAAAAATCGATAGTATTGTCGTTAAGGTATATATAGTATTGTCATTAAGGATCAGTTGCACAGGAGTTACTAATACTCAGCGTCAATAAATAATGTGGCATATACAGATCACATATTATATTTGTTACAGATGGCAAGCCCATGTTACGACAAGGTGAAACTGGTGACTGGATTGGTACTTTTGAAGGTCACAAGGGTGCAGTGTGGGGGGTAGCTTTAACACAAAACGCAAACTTAGCGGCCAGTGGGGCGGCAGATTTCACAGGTCTGTTGCATTTAATATTAATATTTCCTTAAATTAAATTACCCTGATTATGGCATAAACATCTTCTTAATTGTATTTTTTTGTATATTTTAGCGAAGTTATGGGACGCGCGGTACGGAGAAGTTGTGCACACCTTCGACCACGAACACATCGTCAAGAGCGTCAACTTCAACGCCGATGACACTTTTCTCCTCACTGCCAGCAACGAGAAACTTATACGAGTATTTGACCTCAACAAGCCTGAAATCGGACGTAAGTTTGTACCATCCTGTATGTATCATCTGTTCTGGTTGCATTGCATTCTTTATTCTAACTGTGTCACGCAAAAGTACTTGGCGCTCATTGTACATAATACGTGTGCAGAGTTAAATAGTTCGTTAAAAGCCGTTCCATGCTAAAACGCCATTATAGAACACAAGGTATTTATCACCGTTATTGTTTAAAATACTAGAACATTCCATCATGTTCTTTTTATAAACCTTATTGGCTAAAGTTGAAGCAGTTTACTGTTAGATAAATTACGCAATTAGGTTTTTTAATGCAATAAAAGAAACTTTGTACGTCTTATTTAATGATATGCGTGGGCGTGCCATAATCTCATTTCGTTCATAAGTGACTTGTGTTTTGTATACACGTAAGTGCTCGTATGTTACGATCGTGTCTGTGTCCAACAATAAATGGATACCTAAGTCATGTATGAATATCTTATATCTCGATATATGTATATGTATTTATTGTTATTCGTCACATTGCTCGTGCGAGGAAACCTGCATAATTTCCATCTGTTTTGTTTATATTAGAGAAGTAGACTAAAATGTGTTTATAGTAACCGTTTGCTCTACATCGTAGTTTAAGCTTCATATTTCTATGCAATTTCTTTATAGAATAGCTTAACTAGTAGTTTTTGACGTCATAACTAAACGGATAGGTAGATTTACATTCGGATTTACAGTATAAATACAGATTTTAAATTTTTTTCACATGCGTATGTTAATAATGGTTCATACTTTTGGTTCTTTCAAATTAAATTTTGTACAACTTCATGTATGTTGAGTAATATCAGATGTATTTTTTTGTAAATTGCAGCTGTGGAAAAGGTAAACGCTCACGCGAACAGCATCAGACATGCAGTGTTTCTGCACACGACGCGGATTGTCAGCGTCAGTGATGACCTCACTATGCGCCTTTGGGATCGAACCAGTGGAATGGTGAGCACATGTACATATAACGAGAAAAATGTTTTGTACTTTTTAAAGTATATGTGTATAATAAGAGAAATGTTTTATTCTCTTTAATGTAATTATAATGAGAAAAGTGTTTCTTATAATAGTCATATATTGCGACAATTAACTTAGTCCTTCCATTCTGAGAGGAGGTATATATGATATATTATCGTTTGTCCAACAATGGATCAATAAAAGGGTTGGAAAAAAAATTCAAGCACTGTCATTTGGTTTTAAAGTACATAAAACCTGCATTATGGTGGTATCCACACAGAATAAAACCTTTATGAGTCTGGTATGAACTTTTACTGTAGTGTGGATAACTCTCTAAATCATAAATAAACATATGTAATTTATGTCAATCATTCAAGGACATTCAGAGGCTTTCTTTTCAGGACAAATTAGGTAACTTTATGATTTCCTTGCAAACGTTATTTATTTTCTACAGGATTTTTTTTACTGTGGTGTTACATATAACTATTATTATCTGAATATGTATTATTATCTGAATATGTATTATTATCTGAATTTCAAGGAGGTGCTCAAAGTTGACTTTCCAACAATACCTAATAGTTTAGAGTTGTCCAGAGACGGAGCTATTTTGACTGTGGCACATGGTAAGTAGATATTTTGACATTTCTGATATTAATTCTTTATTTGCTGACATGTAATTGTCCTTGGAAAACTTTTACTTTTTACCACAACAACAAGAAATAGTTTTATTTTTGGGGAGTGGTAACATCCAGGAATTCCATCTGTAGAAGGTATCTAGAGTATCTAATAATATTTTAGAAGTAAGGAAGACTTCTAACTCTGATATATGAATTAAGCAACAAT
>DWDT01004121.1:0-11544 GCA_018245595.1 Microceris scylla | reverse complement strand
GTCTTTCAGAGTTTTCTTGGCCTGTAGTTTCCGCTTACTTTAATTACAAGCCCGTTTGCTATATCTGATTTTCCAGAAATTTCTGTAATATGTAATTGGCACAATTTATTATTCCAGTAAGTGCAGTTTTAATTTTGAATTATTTATATATGTAGGTGAATTCTAAGCTTTAAAACTTTACTAAAACCTAACTAACATTAAAATAATCCAAGTAAAGATAAAATATGTGTTTTTTTACATATTTTCTACTACGTAACCCCAGAATATTCAAATCCGTTAGTTTTCACCGTATGCAAATTCATCGAGCCAGCAGTGTACGGTCGGGCGATGTGGCTATTGTGGGATTAATTGCATTAATCATAGCCAGTGACAGCTATTACATTTTTGGTGCTCGACTTTTGGTTCCGTCGCTACGGGCGCGGGCGCGCCGACACCGGGTTTCATTTTGAAAACAATGCCTGTTACGTTCTCAACCAAACAAACCGACAAAATATATATCAACTGTCAAAATTTTAGTCTCTATCTTGCTTATAAAGAACACTTTTTTGTTCTAGTATATTTTCTGTGATTCATTCGTTTTGAGCATTCATGAATGTAAAAATCATTTATCTAGAGCATAATTATCTACGCGTGTTGTTTATGTACTGAACGATTCAATTAGCAGCTTTTATCTTTCTTCATCACCGATATACAAATTACGTAACATCATGCCTATGATCCCCAAAGGGGTACGCAGAGGAGTGTAGTAACCCCCACGTTTCACCACTTA
Source organism: Microceris scylla (assembly GCA_018245595.1). Classification (NCBI taxonomy): domain Eukaryota; kingdom Metazoa; phylum Arthropoda; class Insecta; order Lepidoptera; family Hesperiidae; genus Microceris; species Microceris scylla. Next base: position 10,775 of record DWDT01004121.1, on the reverse strand, counting down.
CGTTTAGGTCCGATAATGGAGGTGATGAGATTATTGCCATACACCGGCCAGAGATCTAGATTCCGAGTCACTATAAGAAATTCTAATTTAGAAAAATCGAATTACAATTTATTGTTTTTGTTTGTTGTTTTATAACCCTTAATTAAAATTCTGTAGACATACTTAAAATTTACTTTTAATAACCGCTAATTTAGAACTAGAATTTAGAAGTTGAAAGCGAACAGGTCGCTTTTAATCTACATCAACGTCACGGCCTTTGACACCTCATCCAATACAATATACTACACACATTTCTGAACTAACTTTTGCTAAAATATGACTCAAATTTTCATTCCCCTTCGTTTACCGTCATCATCACTGCATCAGTATTTATTGTTCCACTGTATCCAGCATCGATGCATAGGCATGTACCAAAGTGTGTCGCAATCCTCTGTGCTCCACTCAGCTCATCCAAATGCCACCTGTCATCAGTCAAAGATTTAGAGGACGCTACAAAGTACTTCTGCCAATTAGCGTTTTTAAATTTGGAACTCGTTTTTCCTAATGGTCATAATTGTTTGAATACATATGATCAACCCACTGCTGCTTGAACATACTAATACGCTGAGGTAAGTTAATCATCTTGCCTTAGTTCCTTGTTGAATATCCTCATTTCGATGATGTCATATAAAGGAACTCTAACGCAGTTCTTTTGATAGCACCTTGCGATATCAACGAAAGGAATGAACCAGCTAGTCTTCACATAGATTTAGGTAATAGCAAATATTTTCTCATTTGGTTATAAGTGTTATAAATTATGTATATTTGGTTATAAGTGTAAGAATAAAAATATTCAAAACTTCAAAATGCAGTAGTCAGTAGTCGCAGTGTTTGGACACAGTTCTCTACCACAGTATTTTGCCATAGTGTTTTATGACAACATCTTAACTGTATTTTTATATAGCTCCGCGAGACACCATATTAAAATATTATTATTACTTTATAATCATGTAATTAATAAAATTATGCGACAATTGGTTAACAACCTTCAACCTAACGTCGAATTTAGAAATCTGAACGTGTATTTTACGTGAAATTTACACGTAATATATAGTAAGACGGCTCACATTGCGCTCGACGGGCCGCTTTGATCTCCGTTACAATCGCTCGTAATTGATGATTGCCAACTCCGTACGCGGCGAGACCAATCGAGTGCGCGCGCGCCCAGCGCCCGTAAGGGCGGGATTTTTATTTTAAATGTATCGTATTACTATTTTAATTTCTCACAGACAGCATACCTTAGTTAATTTACGAATTATTCTTACTCCAGAGTGATGAAAATTAAGTTATTATTACTACAGCGCTGCACAAAACGAGGTAGAGCTTATACTCTTGAAGTCTTACCAGTGGATCGATGCAGGCCAATGAGAATAAAAATATATGTACCATTCATTACTCTCAACTTTAAAGGTTTTTCAATTGATACCTACAATTTGCGAAAATATATGAAATAAGGTATAAAAGATTATTAACTCAGGTTTTATTAACCATCATCATCAACCTGTTTCCGTCGATTGTTGGTATAGGACTCTGTGAAAGCACGACAATACAAATCTTTTTAAACAACTTAAGATACTTAAGTTTTAAGACAGTTAAAGCTTTGCGTATTTTCCTTAGATTCGAGTTTAAATTCGTGAGTACTTGAAAATTACTATACCGTCACATTAGGGCCCTTATAGGGCAGAAAGAACCGAATGCCGAATACCTATTTCCTTAGAAACCTGACGTGCTCTACATTCATAATTCTCTTCCTGTACACATGTAGTATTTGATGATATATTGCCTATATAAATTATATTTCTTTTTTTGTTACGTCCTATTTAATTACACAGCTCACTTACAATAGGATAGGAGCAAGGTCGAAAATTTAATTAAAATTCGACTGTTAAACATTGTTGAGCCACTTCGCACCGACGAGTTTTCAATACAGCGTTTCAGCAACTGGGTTAAGAGATTGAAATCGTACCGAGGTATTATAACGAAGTATCTAAGAAACAAAAGGTACGATATTCGATCGTGAGGCACCAAGCTGATTTGATATATTCTGCGCTGTAGAATCGTGCGCCTGAGTAAGTACGTTGATTTATTGACTGTCGATGCGCGTACGGTGGGCGAAACAGTAATAACATTCGACAGCTTTCAGCGAGCAATTTTCAACCCATGCTTTTACGTAATACAAAACGTATTGGAAAATTGACTTTACACATCACATTTGCACCAGTGTACATCTCATCCTCATACCATTTTCGAAGTGATAGTGATAAATATAACACTTTTCGAAAAGAAATTTGAATATTCACGTTAAATTGATTAGCCGAATAGCGATAATGACAGGTAATAAATTCCATTTTTGAACGACCTGTTTTCATACGCGATTGATTGATTGATTTATAACGTTTTATAAGGTTTTGTGGGAGTGAGTAAGAAACTCACAAATAACTGTTCAGTTTGCTGTTGAGCTTAAAATTATCGATAAATCACAAGGTGTACAAGAAATTTACTGAAAAAATACGTTATGACGATATTTAATATCGTCTATTTAAAATTAATATCCTTAAATTAGATTCTTAGTCACTTTTTTTCCTTAGTAACTGTGTGGATAAAATTTTTGTAGAAAAAAACAATTATACAAAAAAAAACAATTTTTTTAAATTTATTTTGGTTGTTAAATTTAGTTTCCTTTTGTAATTTGCAGTTTGATACATCAATAATACATATATTGTATCCTTAAAGATTTTACCTTTCAAACTCTTCACAGTATCTAATTTCAGCTGAACAGAAGAAATAAAGCAGCGGTGCCCCCACTATCGAAACTGGGACTGCCGTCTTGTCACACCATCCTAATTCTTCACAACTTTAGTTTACAAAACATTATTACTATTTAATGTTATTTCAAAGAGATAGATATTTTATTCGTATTTACTATGGCTTGTTCTTGGCTGTATGTTCAAGAAACGAATAGTTGAAAATAATAATAAAATGTGTACCTATACTACAAAATGAGAATATTGTCATTATATATTCACGCCAGGTCCCTTAACGAGTAGACAGAGATTAGAGAACGCCAAACATATCCTTGCACACTTGACATGCTTCTTTTAGATTCACCACTCTCATCATACATGATTTTTCATGTACATATTTACGAAAAAACAATATATAGTTTTGATGTGGTGTGTAATGCATCTGTCGACTTTGACCCACAAAGTTGAGATGACCCGTTATCAAAAAACAAGTGAATGGTGTTATGTTTACAAACAACCTAACCTAGGCTAATGGTAATGATGAACGACAGGGCGCGCCCGGTAATCAGCAGGCCGTTGGCCCCTGATAATGACTGCCGGATGACGTTGCACGTAAGCACGTGCTCCACCGGTTCACTTACTGGGCTTTTTTTGAACTACGGTGAACAGATGGCCGGTTTTTATAAGCAATCGATGTAATTAATGTTCTGTGTAAATATGTTCCGATTTAGCGATAGTCCATCTCAATGTGTAATCTTAATTAGATTAGCTGTTACAAAAATGAGAAGTCACAATGTGTACATAATTTTTGGATATTCAAAATGAAACGAATGTGTGTACATATTTTTAGTTAAAGAAACCAAGCATCGAATCTACGGGTTCAAAAATATCTGTAAGGTTTTTCAGTTGCTATTATTGGGTATCATTTGATTCATTAGTGAAAAAATATCTAAGGTTCGTAATTTCTGAAACTAATCTCCCTCTCCACTCACGATGAAGCAATGTAATGTTAAACTGTACTCTAATATTACCCGATTGTTAAATAATTCCACAGCGGTATATATAAGTACACAAATCTATATAGTTTCAATTAAGGTGTTAAGATAAATATGTACAATCACTAAAAGAGGTTTTTAACGCTAGTTTTATCATTCATCGTCTAGACTTGAGCAATACTTTTTAATCTGCATTAATACGTCTGTTTCCAGAGCGTCGAGTTGCTTAATATCAGATTTCTGCGTCACCCCGACGACTAACATTGAGACGTCAAATGAATGAAGACTAATACATTATGGCATGACTTTCAAAAGGAAAGTGTTACTACGCAAATTGAATAAAGTACAGACACTATATTAAGACGAGGTAGTGGACAGGAATGTCTCCATTACACGGGAACTTGAAGCATTTTTTGTGTGGTTACAAACTTACATGTCTCACGTGTGTCTTATATTTTATGATATAAAGTGCTGACAAGTTTATTGGGAGTGAGTAAAATGCGAGGAATATATTAAAAATTCTAATGTAATGTAGAGTTTCTTATATGTGACTCAACTAGCTTAGACTTAACTATCTAGTAGAAGTTAGTGTCTATATGCGTCATGATATGTAATATTTAAATTTAATAACGCCTTTGTACAGTCCAATTAAAACTCTCCTCTCTCTAATTGATTCTAGAGAACATCGTACGTTGTCAGTTTCTGAATGGGTAACACCAAGTAACAAATTTCATAGTATGTTACTATCGCTTGGTATGAATCGTGATAAATTTTTTAAGTCTTCAGTATTATAAAAAAAACCATTTAGAGGCCTTTCTCTAATACTTTATACCGTACGTACAAACTGAGTATTTACTAGTACTTACAATAAACTCTCACTTGAAAATCATTAGCACTTTGTTATGTACTGCCGATCAACCCTCACATTTATAATTTCTAAAACTAATAAAACATTTTATCTACAGGGAGGAAAGCATAAAAAATATTGAAGGCATACATAGGTATAGTTACATACTTTGATAATCTGTAAAATCGCTAAAAATTAGAGTTTTTTAAAACTTTAAGAATTTTACATTAAATGACGTTATCTTAGCATTTTTTTGAAGATAAGGACGAAGGGTTTATGAAATAAAACTGTAAAAATTATCGAAATGTATCCAGTACTTTTTGCGCGTTGCGCGTATAAGACATACTTTTAATATTTGTACAAGGTACTTTCCCTTAAGTTCTACACTCCATACAGTGGTTACAAATATACTTACGGCTATACGAAACGCCAACCGCTCATACAAAAGGCTTGTCACTCGTATCCACATGGTATTATGTTCTTATTTTCGTCAATGACCGCTAATAGGCTCTGCTGGAATTTATTGGTCGGAATTGACGTGTCCGTCTTCATAACGGAAACCGGCGGATTTAAACCGAACAACCGCTCTGCAACATGTTATAACTTAACGAATAATTCTCAGCCATTTTATATATTATATACATACATACCTATATGAAAGAAATCATCACATAATATGATGTTAGTATTTTGGTTTTATTTGTTATATTACATTTTCATAAATTAAATTACATTTGATGTCTGTTAATTTATATTCAATAAATTGAGAGGAGACCCATATTCCAACAGTGGATTTATAATGGGTCGATTATTATTTTAATTTTTTTTAAAATTTAGATGTAGGTACTTAAGATGAAGTACTTTAGGTGTACTAGTTATTGCTTGGGTATTAATGATAGTAAAAGGATATTAACACTGTTGAATAAAACCGTTTAAAATCAATTAATTAATAGGTAAAAATATAGGTACATACGTAAAATCAAAATTCTTGTTCCTACTGTTGTACCTGCCAGTATTCAAATTCTGATGCATAAATGTACAGTCAATACTTTTACTTACATAATTAAATTCTACACTTTTATTGTTAATAGCCAAACATTTTTGTCCAACGGATGTTGGTTTATTTGACATGCAAAGATTGTCAAGCCCATATTAACCTTATATTAAGTTTTATGTGTTAAATATTAAAAAGACGATAAATAATCATTAAAATAATTATTGTGAAAGTAATATTATAGCAATACATATATTGTCATCTTTACAGAACTAATAATATACAAACATTTCACAATACTTCAAAACATTGTTCCATTGCCTACTAATACATATAAATTTTATCAACTTTTTGCCGTTATCCTCAAGAAACAAGCAACAATTTTAGAGCAAAAAGACACCTATATTTTACATTATTACACCACAACGTCAAGTATTAAGCTAATATTTGATATAGAAAAAATTTCCATATTCATAATCGCATTTTCGACGAACCATAGAGAGCTGGCCTGCGGCTAGGATGACTCCACTGTTCCTGGTACAATCGGATATAAGCGGCCCGAGTGACATGTAAATCGTGATCAAGCATAGCATGATCCGTCGCTACTACGGACTACCGGTGCCACTGCGCTGACTCAGCAAATTTAGAACACCTGCTGTTTTTTACTACAACCCAGCTTACGAATCCTGCACACTAATATAACCTCTATTCCGCTAGAATTAGGTACTGTTTCCCCATGATGGGTTTCAGAGTAAAGATGTCCGGTATCTCGGTATCGAATTCGAGATAACAACGCGATGTTATTGTTAATTACGAACCAAATAGACTTGTTATGCAACAAAACATTTCTTTGCTTTAACTCGGTATTTATACGTTAATTAGATTGTCGTTTGTTTAGTACGTTTTTATCTGTTGTCTGTACATTATGTGTGTTATACTAGATAGTAAAGGATTATGCATGGATTGATAAGACATTTGCTCTCTCATATAAAGTACATGCATTATTTCTAGTGAAATAAGTGTTCATTTTCTGAAATAAACGAACAATTAAATAGTTATTAAAAGAGAAGTCCAAGAATTTATTAGTACATTCTGCTGGTGTGCATACAAGAATATTTTACACAGCTTTAATTGACGAGGGTTGTTTATATACAGTTTTAAGATATATTATGTGCTAGGCGGCAGGTAGAAGCCGTCAATGCTAGTAAATGAACAATACATAGGCAGCGGTTTCCCACCAACGCACCGACCTTCGTCAAAACTTTATCTAACACATCCTATAATCATATTCTCCCCGAACGATATTTTTTTTTCTTCTAAAACCATAATTCCTTGATCCTAATGCCAAAAAAGTAAAGATGTTTTTAATCTAACATTCGAGAGATTGACAGGTCGGTTCGTTCGTTCCCGCCGCGCCGGAGGCCCTTTATCAGGTAAAAACTTTGATTAAAAATATTTCAGGGAAAGCTCGCCGGCCTCGCCGATGTTATCGCGCGGTTTCATTTTAAACGTTTGGTGTTCAGCTGTTCTATTATATGTATGTGTTTTTGAAACCAAAAAACAACTTGAATTTCACTTAAAAAATACACCGAATGTGTTTGCTTAAAATATGTATAGAGATTTACAAAATAAAAGTACAATTATTCGAAGAGATATCACTGTTAGACAGTGTTTTGCAATAAATGGTGAAAAAATGTTTTAAATAAGAAATAATGTAATAAGATTAGCCATAATGTACTTTTTTCGCGATTTAAGAAAACATTTCTCAGTACTTATATAAATTTATAAATATTAAATTTTAGCACTAAATTAACAAGTATCTACTACAATTGTACTAAAAGTACCAATGACATTTTAAGTTTTACCCACTATACGAATGAAAAACTGAACTCAACAAGCAAAGAAAATGCGATTGGTAAAAACATAATAATGTACCTATCACGGTCGTCGACATCTCAACCACTGGCGAATGCACCCCACTGAAGCGGCCATTTCTCAAATTGAAGCGAGCGTATTCAACAGAAGCGGGTGAGTTCCCTTCGAAAAAAATATCGAAGTAAAACCATCCCCTAAAATTATTTTAGTGAAAAGAAAGGAACTTAATACAGTCCCCACCGTGCCTCCCTTAGGCGCACCCCTCGCCGCGCTGGTGTGTGTGAGAAGGAGCTCAAGTGTGAGTGCCCTACGAAGTGGTTGACAGCTGGCCATGGCTCGACGAATGTACTCATATATATCTTTGTATGTACGCAAAAAAATATTATAGTCATGAAATTAATAATTTACAAGGTACAGGTTCAAACTGGATATAAGCAGTAGAGACATATGTTGTACATACATACGTTTCTTTAATCATTAATACTTGTATTGAATTAATGTGTTTTTCTTGTAATATCTCGTAATTTCATGATTTTCTTCTTAAAAAGTCCAAAAACTTTTAATTTTCCATAATTGATTATTGATGCCAAATGACAATTTTACGATTGATAAAAACAATTCCAATATTTAATTATTAAAAGAATTACAGCGTTTGATCCAATAACCTCATACAAATTATTAAGAAAAATCGTTAAGTAGTAGTGTTTTTCTTAATAAATTATAAGGTTATATTGGAACAAATATGTTTGAACTTGTGTATGTTCTACGGATAATGGAACAATCATTATAATTATCATCAAACCTTTTACAATACCACTGTCAAATATGGGTATCTTCTCAAAATAAGAAGGTTTAAGGCTGCACTTTACCACGCTGACCGAGTGCGAATACAATTAATAGAATAGAATAATAATGTAAAAAAATTAAATACGGTACGCATGATGTGACAACCCTAGCATAGAGAACCGTACCGGGCGGCGGCGTCGGGAAATCAACACACACATCGGCCCGACGCGACGTACCGACAGCGCGTCCCCACGCGAAGGGCACAAAGCTTGGCCGACTGACTACCGAGCAAGATGTGTGCTATACATATACGAATACACCAACCCTACTGAATGTATGAAGTGGGAATCTTAAAAGCATTTTGTTATGCTTTCTATACTCACTACATAACGAAATAAAGCATGGCGGCCTGAGTACTCCTCGACTGAACTAAATATGATTAAATTGGTGATATATGGATGTTACGAATTTAACATAAGGAATTTAAAAGGTTATTAAAATGTCTTCCATACAGTAGCTGCAACAATGTGGAATGGATACAAAAGATATGAGAAAATGAAGGACGAATACAAACGACATGCAACTATGGGTTTAAGCGAATTATAAACATGACATAACAATTATCGTTGGCACTGCTCATATTATAGTAACTTATGTAGTAGAAACGAGAATTATAAAGGGCTACAATTTATTTGTGGTATACTCTAAATTATTATACTATTATAATTAGTAGGTACGACACTACATCGTACGTATGTAGGTTTTTTTTCAGTAGTCGACAAATTTATTTAACCACTTTCTCAACTAAAACATAACATATTAAAAAAGCGCGCAATTAGAACGTTACCAGCGAAGAGTTCAAAGTTTAATTCCTTTCACCATCTGAAAATGAAAAAATACTTACTCGTATTATTGTCATAGTAAAATGTAACTCTTTGATAAAATGTAAACGAAGCGTTGAATTAAAAAGATAAAGACTGATGGTAAAATTTACCATCATATTACCGCTTAATACCACGGCCAGCATGCTTCATTAAAATATTTAATTCAATGAATTATTGTATGCATTATTGTAGCTAAATATATTATTGTACAACTGCAAACAATATTAGTAATATAGAGAACTTGTACTTAATATAGAGCAAGATATATATACCCTGTTGCGATATAGAGAGCACATTACATGTATATACTCTACCAGTTGTAGTCGACACCTCTAAAGGCCAACAACCTGTATGACAAATTATTTAATACACTGATCTACCTCGCATGACTATTTCCGATTACTGCTCGCGGATGATACTAAGAAAGTCAGATATTTGTTGCCACGGTAGAAAACTGCTCGTTTGTTTATCTTATCAATAAAATATAAAGTCATACTAGTATAAAGTCATAATTCGTACTTAATTGAATCTCTGAAGAATTATTATACATATTTACTTCATTTTAAATTCACCAGTATTACCTATGTGTGCTCTTCTTTTTAGACATAACATGTATACGCTCTTTACAGATAACAGATTACAAATCTACAGATTACAAATAACAAGATGCATATGAAATTAACAAGAACTGGTATATTCTACGTGTAACTATGAAAAACAAAATCTCTATATCTCTACATAAAAACATCTCTACGACTTATATTTCTCTATAAATACATTCCAATGATTATCATCCACTTTTTCAAACTTCTTGTTCAAATGAACAGTATTTACGAATCAATATAACAAACATAACAGTTAAAGCTTTTACCAATTTATAAACCTACTTCAGTGTATTTTTTGTAAGATTCGCAAGTCAGTAAAAACAGCGATTGAAACAAAGAAATCCACTCTTATCACCCTCGTGCCCTCATCTCGTCATCTCACGCTCTCAGATCGACTCCGCAGCGGATTACAACCTCCAACGACATTAGCCTCTCCGCGTTCGGGTCTAAAATATAAGAAACAGCGTATTTATTAAATAATATACTTAACATAGCAAAGGATATACGATGTACGGATATGTAAGGATATAGGATATACGATGGTAGGTATAGTATGCATTGTTATCTCAAGACAGTAGTGTAGTGTACAAACGTAACAGTAACTGATGTCGTAAAATTAACATATCTTACCAAAGATAATAGATGTACCTAATCAGAAAACTATAAATTATGTTTGAAATAGTGTTTTACAGCAATAATAAAAAAATTCAATTATTATACTAATTAATTTGCGTTGTATTTATCGTGTTATGTTAATGTCAACTGTAATATTATAAATGTAATTAAAATATTAATTTAATGTGTTATTAAAAATTAGAAATAATGTTATAATTTAACAATACTACAATTCGTGTATGGGCTATTCCATGGTGGAATGTAAAGGTACACGTTTGGTTGATGAAACGTAAGAATGTACTACTCCCTTCCACCTACCGCTTCAGGATTACAGTCGTGATGGTTCGTTTTTTTAACATATTACAAAAGCTTACCCTCCGTATCTTGTGAT
>DWDT01004120.1:0-11544 GCA_018245595.1 Microceris scylla | reverse complement strand
TGGGGGTGAAATTAATCGTTCGGGGTCCCAGCTATAAATTATATTCTTGGGTTTTAAAGGGGATGTGATTGAAACTGTTTTGGCTGCAAAAGAAGTTACTTTACACTATTAAACGATTCATGTTTACCTAAGTACATTATGAAATTATGTATCAACTTAAATCATGCTTCTCATATCAAGATGTTTGTCTATGTCACTTTAAAGCCCGTAAATAGAAGTACCGTCATTGCTGGTTTGAGACAAGGAAGGCCAGAATTGCTAAGGATTATTTATGATCCTTCAACAAATAAAAGTTCATACAGGGCAGAAATAAAGAAATACAAAACATAATTATGAATTTGTAAGCATAATTTTGAAGATTAAAGTTATGTTTCGCCAAATTAATTTCGGTTACATGATTACCGTCAATAACCCTTTTATCACTCTATTGTTGGACCCGTGTCTCCACTTAGAACGAGTAAGTTTAAGACACTGTTGGCCAAGAACATGGTGGCATATATCACATACCTTAAAGTATATTATGGTCCATAGGTTCCCCAAAATGTAGTCTTTAAATATTATTGCAACAGACCCGGACGGAGGCCCGTACTTTGTTACTCCGACCTCATCGAATGGAAGGGTGAATTCTAAATAATAAGGGCACCATAGTGCACTTTGCTGGTCTTTCTGGATACCATAAAAAATGTCTCCTCTTTTTCCCTTACAAATCCAAGCACAAGTTGTTTTAGCTAAGTATAACTATTACATGTTCCCATTTGGATATTTGTAACTTTCAAAATGTTATAAATTCAATTTGTGATAGTAATGGCATAACTTCCTGCTATTTTTAGCTTTTTGTAATGCTTACGTGTTCCACGCTTTATTTAGCTACAAATTAAACAAATTTCTAAACAAAAGCAAATTCTTTGAAATCAAACTTCATAAATGCCTATCACGAACACAAATGTACCCAATTGATAATAAGTGACTCGTAGAATATACCTGATCCTTATTTTAATTAGTAAGTACTATTTGCCTTATAAAAATATCTTCTTAGTCGGTTAAGTCTCAAATATCAACAAGTGTAAATATATTACACTTTAGTGAAATAAATTGTAAATATTGAAATTGATATTTTCTAGAAAACCATTTAGCCGTTTTGGAAAATTTTTGTTTCTTAAAGAAACCAACCGAAAGAAACTTTCTTTCGGTTGGTTCCATTTTAATATATGCAGCGGTAGCCACATTTCACAATTCGTGTTAGCTAAAGTTGATGCCCACAGATTGAAAACATCGAAGCTAACTAGAATTTATAACAAAGTTAACGGCCAGAACGTTTTAAAAGTGACATAAGAGCGTAGAGGACGCGTTCGAGCGAGCGTGTACCTACTGCCTAATTTTTGCTGGCATTGAGCGGGTCCAAGGTCACGCTAAATACGCCACCGCGGTGACGTCACGCGCGTCTGCCATGCCAAGCCAGTGGGTGTGCCCGTTTTATTTGTTTTAGAACACTTTCGCGCGCAAATTTGTTTTTCGAACGTTACAATTTTACCAATATTCGTTTGTGTTTTTTCATGAAAAATTTCAAAGAAATAAAAATATCGGTAGCAAAGTATGTTTTTTGTCTTTAGTAATACTAAAAGTGAGAGAAACATAATAACATGATTTTGTCGGAAGTATCAAGAATAAAATATAAAATATAATGTAAATTTTGAAAAAAAAATGGCCAAGCATTCATAACTAACAAGTAGTTCAACATTCTGTTTTTTTTTTCGTCGTGTTTTCAGATCGATTTAGGTTATTAAATATTCAGTTGAATTAATGAAACATATATCAGCACCATACAGGTTTCTTTAAAATTGTCGCAAAGCAAAATAAATTTGGTGCTTGTTCTAATAACTATTCAAATCGTACTTTAACATGTTTTATACTCTGTATTTTTCACATCAGTGAATTCATTTGACGGGTTGTCAGGTTTAAAAAAAACAGACATACAAAAGCCGCCAATTAGCGTTCTGACCGCCATTAATCTTAGAAATAGAATTTATTTATTTCAACCACAAAACTATGGCAGATGACGTATGTACATTACTAATTTAGCTACAAGGTATCCGGTTTTCCTTACCAGTACATATTATAACTATGTATTCATCATTAAAAGGTATAAGATTACTAAGTCTTAAATAATTGGTATATAGAAGTAGGCAGCACGTTCACAATTGGTAAAATTGTAAACGTCATATTACAATTATTATAATTGTCAACTAGATAATGTTTATAAAAATATGATAGAAATAGGAATTAACGTAAAAAAGAATGATAATTTTCCAGTAATTATTTAACTTTGCCAACGTTACCAGCCCTACCTATAGATACTAATAAAGATTTCTAACACACGACGAATCAGCGGTGTGACCTGCATATAAAACTTCAATAGTCTATATAGATATTAGGTATATATAGAATAGGGAAGTCTGCTAAAAATATGTCTATCGAAAAAAAAGAGAAAGCAAATGAGACTACATATCTCTTTGTCTCTTTTTCTCGTGCACGCACAGGTAGTGTTAGCGTGTCATGCGTCAGTAATGAGATATAGAAATAGGGTATCGCGATCGTTTCCCTCTTTCTAACCGTCTGACGTTGCCGCTTACAAGCTAGGCCTATGGCTCCCCCACTCTATATGTAATATCTCTATGAGTCAATCGAAGATGCATTTTTTTGCTGTGGCAATTATTTCCAACAATGTAATGTTCTCAATAAAATTAAATAAGTTAATTAGATCAATTACGCGTTTTTTAACGAAGTATTTTAGGGTTCACGGTGTAATTATTATTATTAATATTGATCCAATTTAAAAAAATAACTATTACGATAAACTTAACACATTAACACACACATTGACTATCTCGTTGATCGAGTGGTTGCAAGCACGACTGCCGATCAGGAGATCCTGGGTTCAAATCTCGGGTAGGGTATTATTAGATTTTTCTAATTTTGAATTTCAAGTTGTGACTCGGAGTCAGGATCTGTGACCGGTGTATGGCAATAGGCTCACCAACTATTTCATGGGACGTAAACGTAACTAGTGAAACGTGAGAGTTACTGCACCGCTGCCTACCTCTTCGAGGATTACAGGCTGGATTTTACGTATTAATACATCATCATCATCAGACTTTTGACACAAATTGATGACAGCTAGGAAAAATTAACACCAGCACTAAAACCAAAGCTTGTGCTGTCCTTTTGGTATACCTTATGGTAAATGTCTAGCACACTAATCTGAAAAGATGAGGTATGGATTACACGTGTTATTGGGAATTGGTAAAATTGTGAATTTGTACTTAGAAAAGTGTATACATATAGCTAATTTGCGAGAAGACTATATATTATATGTCAAACACTGTATTTATAAGAAAACGGTTTTAAAACTTTGAAATCATTATTATTCTATTGGATATTGTCTCACCTTTCGTACGTACATATGTGTGTTCGTATGTTTTCTCTTTCTATTTATTGTCGCACTATAAAATCTAATTTTTAATCCAGAAAGACTAATCAAAACTTCACTTCTTACATATCTATTCGAACCGCATTTTTGACGGAGGTCTTCATGTGGCACAATACAGTCGCACCTTGAACAACGTGATTTGGTAAAATCTACCCACATGTGTTGTTACACATTAAAATTACCATTTTAAAGTACACAACGAAACATTGACTAACAATTTAAAAAGGAAATAAATATACTTTTTGACATGATTATAATGATCAAATTGTGATCACGATTTGATAGGCTGACCACACGTTTAGTTTATTAGTGGACTTTATTAATATTTTTGAAATCAATGCCAAAGTCCTTTAGTTACTATTTCACGATAATATAATATTTCTTTTACATTTTAAATCTTATTTTGTGAGACTCGTTTGTGGAAATTAAAAAAAGGTTGATGATGAATAAATTCTGGCATATAATTCTTAATTCAATAAAATAATTGTTTGAAAAACATTTTAATTTCAAATATACACAAAATCTTAGTGTTTGGGCGGTTATTACTTTTATATAATAAGACATTTATATTAAAATTGAATTGGAAACCTCGAATTTAAGTGACCATGTTGTGACGTATTTAATCAAAATGCCAAAATTCTATTTTATACAAAAACAAATGACACCACACTTGCAGAAACACCATTAATCATAGATTAATCACTGAATCATTATTATTTCATGTTAAACACCCATGAGCGATTAACTACATACTCGTATATCAAGGTTAGAATAATCTATTGCTGGAAAATATAAGAATATATCCGTGGTTAACTAGTGCTTTGGATTTTGAATTCCTACGCCGAATCTCGGGTTCGATTTAGGACATGTACCGGTGATTTGGCAATTTTTCGATCGGTTTAAAACGAAAATGTCATTTTTTACAACCGTTGAAGAAAAACATTGAGAGCAAACCTATGCACGCAACTTAAAGTACTCATAATGTTTATTAAGATACGTGGAATATGGCAACATCCAATGAACCAACATCGCAATCTAGCTGTAAATACTCTTAACGAAAGACGACTAGTAATTCAGTAATGGAACAATAAAAGTGATGATGATGATAACGATGATAAAAAAAAATTGATAAATGTTATGGGCTGATGAAACTTGTGTCACCCCGAGTCTTGACAACTGGAGACATGCCACTACAACAACGGCAGGAAGCCGGCGGTGGAGACAGCTGACAGAGATTCACTACCCGGTGTATTGATAGTTTGTAAATTCGTCAAAGCCTCTCTATAATGTTTGAATACCTACGTTTATTAAAAAGTGATATAGAAAGTAATTGCTTAATAAGTTTTGAGTGTTATGAAAATATTCAAGAGTAGTTATGTTAAGGTTATCATTAGCAGTTCTCCGCTAGCTAAACTTTATATAGATTTCATAAAGTAAAAAAGGAAACAAATTACATTTTTGTAATCAGTTTCAATGGTAAGAATTATACCTAGATAACAAATTAATTGCCATTTAAATGTACATGTATCTGATGGAATGTATTAAATATATGATTTTTAAATCGTAATACGCGACATCATTAAAAATATTATCTTAATTAACCATACCCAAAACACGTAACCCATACACATTCGTCTAAATAAATGTTTGCATAATTACAACATCGAAAATCTGCAAACTGACAATCGACATTTCTTTTTGGTGTTGCTATATCGTTTCACTAAATTCCACTCTCGGATCTTACGGATAAAATTAATCGCTGGTTGAAAAGCACAAAAATGCAAGATCATACTCCAAAAACGTGTCCCTAAACAAATGCTTGTATGAGCGCCTCGATCAAGAATGCCGAAAGCCTGAGGCGGCCATCCGAATAATTACGAGCATATCGTGAAGATACAGATAGTTGAATCGCGTGACGGTGGGGCGATTAGTATAATTTTGTTAGAACCCTATACAGATTATTTTACTTATTTATCACAGGCGGCTACGGACTTCGGAGAGCAGTCCTTGGATTTAAAACTACCAATTTTATGTGTGTACCTACTATTAATATTCCACCGACTTTAGCGGTTTACATTGTGACGAAAAGTTCTGGTATTGTAAGGTTTGTGAAGTATTCTACCCCTACTTAACCGGTAGGGCAAACTGGCCTAACCCTTTCTCACTTTTCATGTATACAACAGTGTCATGATAAAATGTTTTAAATTGTTTTGATTGAGCATGCAAAGAACATCTACTCGATTGATTGTTATGTTAACAGATGTTTCGTGAACATATTATTACAAAAATACCACAGTATTTCTGTAATAGCCGCGTTTAAATATATCGCTCATTAGTAACTAGAGTAATATTTCAAAAACACTCAAAAAACATTTCAGAAAGTTTGAAATCATAATTATTCTTTGACTATTATAATAGTTATATATATAAACACTCCCACGTTTCACCGGTTACGTTATACGTGCAACTATGGAATAGGTGGTGAGCCTATTGCCATGCATCGGCCACATATCCAGACTTCGAAGCACTACTACAAAATCTAAATTAGAAATTTTTGCAGTGTTCGACCCGGGAATCGAATCTGGGACCTCCCGATCGGCAGTCGCACTTGCAACTAACACGATCAACGAGGCAGTTATAGTATAATTATAATAGAATAGTCTATAAGTAATTTTAAAGGTAAAAAGATTCTATAATATTTATCTAAATAAAACTAAGTCCAATATTCGTTTGAAGCGAACACAAACTGGGAACCGCGGTTATGTATTATGTTGTTGTAGAGGTCACTACAAGCTATAGGCACACAAATTTACGATTTTCGTTTAAAAATAATCTACACGGTCCAATCACACCTATTTTAATAGGTCTAAAGTTCAAAATCGCACGCAATCCGTTCGACGACGGATAAATACAAAAATTGTCAAATTCGAAAACACAAACTAGCAACACGTATGTCTGTAGTTAGATAATGACGCAATACTCAACTCACTCGTAATGGTTGGTGTCAATCAAAATTACAGGGTATATTTATATACGTACGCATATAAAAATAATTGCAAATTAATTATCGCCTTTATTACATTGTAATAAGAGTCTTGATACATCATTCATCAAGTTCGCCAGCTACAAATGTTTGATTGTTATCCGTTCCTAGAATCGCCGCAGAGAGCCAGTGTTGCCTACAAATTATTACTTCGAAACTTTTATTATAATCCCAAATATTTAAAAGAAAAATATTCATGAATTATAATTATCACAAATTATTCTTTAGTACCTACATATCCATATTAATATTCTTTTAAAATATTAAAGCAATATTATTATAATACATATTCCATAACGGATTAGTGACATTAAATATCCAAAATTATGTTATTTACGAGCATAAAATAGAATATTGCATAATAATATATTGAAAACGTATAAGTCAATAATAAGTCTAGAATGTTGCTTAGGCTTTATAAAACTTTGTTGCCTATGACTACATATCAAAAACATTTCATAATAAGGTTAACAAGGTTCTGATCGTTTACTACAAAACGACAAAAAAACGACCATTCTGACGTAATTTTTGTACACGGAAGTTAAAAAAACGGAGCGTAGGACATTCCTTACATCGGACAAAAGTCAATGAACTTATAAAAAGTTGTTTGTTAATTAATCTATTATAACTGATACAGATGTATATGCAAAAAAAATATTCAAATGACAAGTCTGGTGCACGCTGTATGTTGACATTGACCGCCTTGACTGCGGTCATAGATAATACACCAAATTTTAAAGAACTCCGTTCTAAGCGGTATGTAATGTATGCATATATCCACGCGTTTTGGTTGTTATCGTACAAGAAAACCATATTATTAAGATCTGGTTTAGAATACACTAATGTTTAATATCATAGGTCAGATAAAGTTGGATAATAATTGGTAAGCAATTCCGGTTGAATATAATTTCGCGATTCGGAATAATTAAATCGTATGGCGTTTTCATGCTAATTTAATGTGTTTATTGTTAATTATAATTTATTATTAATATCCTACTTCGCATTAAATTTAAGAAATTATACTTAACCGAATAATAATTGAAGACCAATTGTTTTAAGAAATATATTAAATGATTCACACACGATAAGTAGCATGAATTTTATTATTTTGGTGAACGCCATAAGCCTGAGGCATATCTCAATATCATGATCCAAGCATATTTAATTGCTTGTTACTTTTTCAATGTCAGCCCGATACATCGGTAAAATTTAAAAATCAGTTTGTAGTGTTTTCAAGAAACCAAATAATTTATGTTAGTTTACGAACACCAGAATGAAAACATGTTATAAAGTATGAGGTTCAGAGTGTTTAACGGCATTTCGACTATGTAACTTATAATATGTAACCAAATTGCTAATTTCCAATGAAAGATTTTATTTCATGTGTGCTCTCAGGACTGTCTGACATTCACGATACAACCATCCACCTCACTGGTTCATTGAAAGGTTTATTATAGGTTACAAAAGCAATCAGCCGAAGAAGCTAATGGTTTTCGTTAATGTTATAAACCATTATCAGTATAAATATTAAAATAATTAAACATTTATACGAATAATTTTTAATCTAATAAACAGTGATAGCCTAGTGGTTAAGAATTATCCCTCTCACTCCGGAGGTCCTGGGTTTAAATCCATGGCGCGCACCTCTTTACAAATGTGCGTTTTAAATTTGAATATCACTTGCTAACGGTGAAGGAAAATATCGTGAGGAAATCTGCATACCTTAGAATTTATAAAAAAAAAAAATACATATTTTCTAAGGTGTGTGAAGTCTGCCAACCCGCACTTGGCCAGCATGGCAGACTAAGGCCTTAGCCCTCTCAATATGAGAGGAGACCCATATTCCAACACTGGAATTATAATGGGTCGATTATTATTATTATTATTATTATTACGAATCATTTTTAATCTAGCAACAATTGTTGTGTTTTACATACAAACCTTACATTTTTTGTTTCTGTTTTTGTTTATATGTCTTCTCTTCGCTCGGAAATTAAGATTAGATATACTCGAATAAGTCTAGTAATTAATTATTGAGGTCAGCATATATATGTAAAAAAAACATAACTTCACGCCTGTAACCCCGAAGAGAATGGTAGGCAGAGGAATGCCGATCACTCTATCACTACGTATTTATATAGGTATTTTAATTTTGCGCTTTTAGTTATTTTTCCAATGCTTTATTATTGTACTCTAGATATCACATCAAACAAAATAACCGAGTTGTATGCCAAATATTTTTGCCTAAAAATTGGGACGTTCCGTCAAAACGGACGCAGCTAGCAACCCAGTGAGCGACATTGACAATGGATAGCTAGAATGCGACCTTGGAGCGAATTCGTTTTCTCGACCGACATGAACAGTTCGCGCGAGAAACGAGATCGGGTTTTATTATCTGCGTGTTAGATGTAGATAGAATAAAATGCCTATACGTGTAAAGCGAGTTTAATTCGGTGCGTTGTTTAACTGACAGACTTAGTGGCGGTATAATTTATTAACTAATTACTCGTCACTGGACTGATTCGTTTAACGGTTTAGTCATTATATAGTTAAATCAATTATTATTTACATGAATAATAATAACATGTCAATTTACGTTAAGCTGATAGCACATGGATACATTGTCTTTGTGTTCCATAAACAAGAAATGATTCTTAGCATGTCTCTTTTGATTCAACTTTAAAATTAAAATGTTTAGAATTGTTTGCTATCAGCGTTCGATTCAAATAAGTAATGGATTTATTAATTTCCATAAAAAAACTTTGGGCTATACTAATTGACAGCAAATTATATTTTGGTTTTTTCCTTATTTTGTGTTAGCATCAATTTCTGCAACGAGCGTGGTGCATAAACTGCTATGTAAGGTACCTTCAGAAAAACGACTATATGCATAACAACTATCAGGCATGGAATATATTTAGTAGTAAAATCAAACTCGCCAATAATGGAAGTATTTTTTAACATTACGAATACTTAAGTTTTATATCCTATGCATAGTTTGAATTCGACAAATAAGAAATCTGTTCCGTTGAATTATAACTTCGTCCTTATTTTAATTCACATTGTACTTACTTATAGGACACTATACTCCTGACAATAGCGATCACAGATTTTAACACAGCCTTGAAGCTTTATAACATACAAAGCAACATCGAAATATACGATTTTTTATTCAAATTTGAACGCATGCCAAATATTATGCTCAAGGATTTAGAAAAATTGTGAATGAATATACGTTTTTCATGGGAATAAATTTCATCGTATTAGGTACATTGTGTCATTGAGACTAGTTTATTTACAAAAAGACTAGCTGTCGTCCGCGCGACTTTGTTCGGGCTAGCGTTTAAGCACCAAGAGAACTCTTATCAAGCGTAAATTTTATTTTAAATTAAAGAAATATAAACAGATTCTTTTAAATAGCTGACCTTATTACAATGTGCATAAATGACAATTAGCCAGATGTTACATAATGTGTCATTGTTTCTAAATTTTACATTTGAACCGTACATTTAACTATAGGTATGTGTTTTTCACTGTAAACATAAATAATGTATAAATTAAGATTTGAGGCGGTAAAGGATACGTACATTTAAATATTTGCTAATTTCGAAAACACAATTTGAAGGTTGATTTTACAATTGAAAGTCAAATTTGTTTTCCACACTATCAAATGTTAAGTGGTAGTATTGCATTGTAAGCCATACACGTCGTATTGATGGGCGATTTATTTTTATATTTTAATTTATAAATTTAATTTATTTTTTAAAAAAATTTTTTACTAGTGCCAGCGTTACAATGAATTACAGCTAGTATATTATTAGTATATTCATATTATACTTACCATCATCAATCCTATTATGGCCCATAGCGCTGCCGAAAGCAAGTGTTTGGTGTTTGGGGGCCGTAAGGGTTGACCGTATTACGTAACTTGATTTCTTCAATGTACTTAATAATATCTGTTTCAATAGTTACTACTCTTTTTGAAAATATTCATATGTTTATAATAACATTTAACAATCTATAAGCTTAAGAGCTGGTGACACTTTTAAATGTACTACTAAAATATGACGCACAGTAATACACAAAAACACAAAAAAATAGTTAAAGGATCTTTTTTCATCTAATATAGTATGTCATAACACATAGATAGGCAGAGAAAAGATTTTCTCCTGCTATCGTCCTGGGAAACTTCTTTCGCTTTTTCTGATGTCATCAAAGACATGGTGTGTTAAAGGCAGAGGCCTCTTGAAATGTCCTTTCTAGCTTTAGTTAGGCACACTTCGAATAAACTGGAAACGTTTGAAGTGTACATCTCTTCTGGTTCTCTTGTGTATTTCTTTTTAAAAAGCATTGTTTTTTATGTAAACACGTTTATATGTGTAAATATAATGACACTTCCTTTTCATAGGATACAAGTTACGATTAAAATTATATGTGAAAATTAAATTAAAATTCAAGTTTCATTCTTTACGTCACACAAAATTAACAATCAGTACACTTTGTGCTATTTTACTATGACTCCGTTATTTAATTGCCGAATTTTTCATCAACAATTTTATTTTAATTTTACGTCAAAATAATAAAACTGTTTTGGGTTTGATTTCAAACACAATCTGTTACTCACATACGATCTCTGTCGAGAAATAGAATGATAAAATGTTTGATAACAATAACGACAATATTTTGAGATTTCATAATGGTGTCACCCCATAACTACACAAAACCGCATAATGGGGGCTCACTAAATAAACACATAGTAAATTTTACAACCACATGGCGAACTAGCAATTGTTCTCGTTGTTATTAATATTATATTACGCTAGGTTCCTTATGAGGTAGGCAGGGAGCACCGAGTGCCATATATCTCTGTCCTTGGAGAAATAAAAATAAATGCATAATATAGCAAGTACTGTTGTAAAAAATGAAGGAGTTGATGATTGAAGTAACCTTTTCAACATCTAAATCCGGATATATTTTTAACACGCTTATATTAGCTTGGGTTGTATGTATGTAG
>DWDT01004119.1:0-11546 GCA_018245595.1 Microceris scylla | reverse complement strand
GTGTGCAGGTTTCCTTACGATGTTTTCCTTCGCAATTAGCAAGTGATATTTAAATGTAAAACGCACTTTTGTAAAGAGGTGCGCGTCATGGATTTGAGCCCAGCACCCCCGCAGTGAGGGGCTGAATTCTTAACCGCTAGGCTATCACTGCTTTGTTATTCTTGAATATGATTTACCGATATTATTTTGTATGTCACGTAGGAGCTCTACGACAGATATATAATGCGGCTAGTAAATAAACTACCAATTAAGTGGTGACTCGTGAAAAATTAGGACAGTCTCAAGTCTCATAATCATTTAAGCCAATATCTTAATACAATTATGGCTTCTATTTTTCTTCGCTTCAAAAGATCTCACTAAGCTGTAGATGTAATTATAAATATGTTTACTATAATTATATTGTGTAACACGATCAAAATAATAGATATCTATATAATTATGTTTTAAAACAGGCTGACAGTTTATTTAC
Organism: Microceris scylla; assembly: GCA_018245595.1. Lineage (NCBI taxonomy): Eukaryota > Metazoa > Arthropoda > Insecta > Lepidoptera > Hesperiidae > Microceris > Microceris scylla. The sequence continues at coordinate 11,077 of DWDT01004119.1, read as the reverse complement.
GTTATGATAATAATTTTGTCTTACCATGTAGTTGCAAATCGCAGATCTATTCGTAGAGCTTAAATACAATTATAACACAACCTGCGAAAAGTAGGAGTGTACTTCACTTCTATGCCTACCCCTTCGAGGAAATGCAGGCGAGGAATTTTGTTACGTTATGATAATTTTTTATTTGCGGGTGTATCATTGTAGGTCCAACGTTCAATTAAATGATCTAAGTATTTATGTACTAGGTTTAATATTGAATTACCGAATGTATAATGTGTTTTCAGTTCGTGATGTCTTTCCTTACATCATTTACATAGCTTTAAGGAGCTTATGCATATGTCAAGTTATATTTAAATCGTCAATAAACTATTAGTTCGTGAGATTTTAGTTTCAAATATTTAAAACAAAAAATTATATGTGGAAGATTTGTAAGATTTATTTTTTTCATTTCTTCCTTTTCTTCATTTAAACTTCACATATATGTATATAAAACACTAATAAAATAAATGTATATAAATGTTTTAAGGTAGAGTTTGCGAAATGTACGTAAGTATTAATAATAATAACATATTGGGACTGCTACTAAACGTATGATACATACTTGTATAAATAAGTCTACATCCAGTCATAGAACAAATAAAAGTGATCATCTCATAAATATTTCCGTCTATCAAAACTTGAGTAATATTTCAATTACATCAGCCTTTTTCATTCTAGTGCTGGACTAGCATTCTACCTTTCGCAGGGTCTGCCACAACAGTACATTCTTCGCAGATCTCGCTAAGTATTATCAAGCTAGTATTAGTGTCAGTAGTGTGTTTCTATAAACATTGAATCAAGAAAACCAAAACTTAAAGTACGTCTGCACTGCTGATGGAAAATATGGGAACACCAATTGTGGTAACCTGCAAAATTTAATTTTGTTTTTTAATAACTCTTGTTCATAATGTAACAGATTACATAGCTTGTTACACGCAAAAATGAGTTTAATTTTCACGATATAACGTTATTGTTTATTATGTAAGTTTATATAATATATTATTTAAGTTAATAATAAAAAATATACAAGTTTCATGTTGAGGAGAGTTTAAGAATGTTTTGCAAATAAGAAATGAGGATCCCACGGAAATCTCGTCAAAATTGTTAAACGATGCCCCGTTTGGGGTAAGGGGTTGGCATCAGTTCGGTTTGCCAAGGAATTGTCCTTATTTCGTATTCAGTGTAAAGAAAGTTATAATTTTCTGTATTTACCAAGGTTTAAAGGTCGCTACATTAAATTAATGCATTAATAATAATTTCATACACAATGATTTTACTGCTCCATCTGATTAGATATAAATCAATACAGCATGTATGAATTAACTTACAAATTTAAATTATGTTCTTGTACGAGAATTTTATTAATAGAAACACCCGGGCTTAAACAAATTTTAGTAAATTTTTTTCTTTATTTGTCCGCGTTAAAGAATTTTACAGATGCTAACCCTATTTTGGGATCAATTTGCGCACCCTCAGGGGTTTCGCACGGTGCGGCCGCGCTTCCAGGATTATTTTTTGTCCGATGATTCCTTAAGAATTCCGGGATAAATACAGTATTTAGTAACGTCCTTTCATAAATTGTTAGTGTGAACAAAACTTTTCTGTACCTAGCGAATGATTATTTTTGAATATTCACAAAATACGATACGAATTCATGGATACAAGCAATAGGGATATTTAAAAAACTGTGTTCCATTATCATATCCGCATGTTAGGGTTACTTGTGTGTAATAATAAAGACAAGTACATAATATACAGACTCGGTACAAGTATATACATTCATCAATCTGATGTGTCCGTTGTGAACGCTCCACGACTAAGCACCTAGGTAACGGTATTGTCTGCCAAACGAGTTGTCAAGTATATATTACCTAAATAATGTCCGTTGTCTAACTCTATCTTCCTCTGGTTCTTAGTAAAACTTAACATCTCTTAACCATCAGCGCATAGTGGTTTTATTTTGTTTTTTTTTTTGTTTTAGTGATAATGTTGTCTACAACTAATGACCAATATTAACGATTTGATTGGTCCATTGTTGGAGATACCTAAGTTTTTCCACATAATGTGACAATTCGAGTCACAGTGTTGCCTTCATTGTTTTATAAGGCACGTGTAGACTGTCAATCTCATGCTAGATAGCGTGGCAGATGAACATGAATTTCAAGCTGGTTGGCCGCTACCCGCGTACCTGAAAACCTGTGAACTTTATCCATATTATGTAGCGCAATTAGGGATAAATAAGTTTATTTTATTCGTTATTCCATTTATTTCAGTTGTGTAATTATTATTTGCAAGGAACATAATTTTGCGTTTGAAGTTCTCACTCTTGAATTCAGGGGAGAACTCTTATGACTTGTAATATTCTACTCTTTTAAGGGTGGCACCCAACACATCGGAACTTCAGGACTTTCTCAAAAGGCACTAAGTTGTAGCCTTTATAACTATATTTTAAAACTATAAACCGCCGGACATTGTTACTTTTCGCGGCTAAAAAGTAAAATGTGATATTTTCGAAAGTGAATTGAGGAATGTATTGTTACGACCCCCACAAATTGTTTAATATTTTGTTCTTTTTAAATCATTTTCTTTACAGACAATAATATTTTATTTTACAGGTTCGACCATAGCTTTTTCTTCTATGTAAAGTAGCCATATGATAAGTGAAACTAGGATTTATCACAATAGGAAAAAATATTTAAGGATTGTGCGCTACTTAGAAGCTTGGTGAAGTTTTTATTTTTGATTCAATCATATGTTCGTGTTACTTACTCATAGTAAAACAACAATACCAGTAAATGAAAAATTTATGGTTCCAACAAGGCGTACTGTACCCAATAACATAATTATCTTTACACACGTATACCTATTGATGATTAAAGAATCCTAAAACTTTTTTTTTATTATTCTAAATGTACTTATTAGTAACTTTAGTAAACTTCAATTAATAATATAAAAGTAGTGTAATTGCATTAAATTGGTAAAACGACAAAAAATCTGAATTGTTTAGCTTTTAATTTTTTTTATTTTTAAAATTCTTCAACACAAAATATTGCGTGGTGACCACACAATCTGCATGTTTAACACGGATACTTTGGAATTTTTATTGTAGACATCGTAAACTTTTTACAGCCTGATTCATATTCCTGATATGCATTTATGCCTCTATATGCAACACTGTGCTAAGCGTCGTGGGACTTTGAGTTTACGTTTTGATGTTTCGAATATTACTAACTTGTAAAGTGTTGTAATGTAATAATGTAAAAGATGAATGACTAACGTGTATTTCTTGAGGTTTCAATAGATGGAATATGTCTATTTTATCAGTACTGTTCCTACTGACAAAACACACTAGGTACTATAGCCGGTTTTTTTTTATATGAACATAGTAGCAAGCTAATAAACAGTAGTCCCTAATAGCTGCTACTGTCCATGGCATTTGCAATCTGCCCTGTATAGAACAATAGGAATAGGGTTATTAGAGTCTGTATTAAAGGTTCACAAAAATACTTGTTATCATTAACTGGTAATAGAAGTGTACGAGAAGAGCTGTACGTGACAATAGTCTAGTTGGAATGAGAGTGCAATCATTAAAAGTTCGAATCTATCTTTAATTATTAACTCAATAATAACTTGATATGATTTTATGACCCCAATATTTGATCATATTTGATAAATCCAATATGATTTTGAAAAATTTGGCCGATATTTAATCAATACATGAGTCTGTTCTATATAAATATGTACAAATAATAGTTATATATGATAAAAATATCTCGTGGATTTTGTTTTTTAATACTTTATATGTATCTACACGTTTATGTTTATTCGTTAACTCCCATGGTGATGTTTGAGGAAAACCAGTCTTGTGATAAGATATAAAACAATACAGTAAAATTTTCGATAGCAAATTTTGCCTCGAATTTTGCAGTATTTTTGCTGTTTATGTTGATCAGCAAGAAATATAAAAAGTTTATTCCCCGCTTACGTTATATTCAAATGTCTCTTTAAAAAGAAAGAATGATAGTTCTGAATAAGAATCACGAAATAAATAATTACAGGTTTAAGTTTACAATTCACTTCTGCTGTATAATCGCATTCATTTTCAATTTACGTCTATTTTCCTCATTAAAATTTCAATGTCATGTCTATGATTAATGTCGAAGATTTGACGCTGACAATTATTACAAGATATTATTAAGAACATTTAGATAACGTGAGACCAGAGAAACCGAATAAAAATTTAATTGTAATTGGTAAAATATTTTTCATATATCTAATAGTCATAATCATGTCAATAAACTTTAATGGCTAATTAGTTAACAAACAAAACGAAAACTGAAAGTCTCGTAACGCGTTACGTGTATAGATGGGAGGATGCCGTTCTTGAAAATAAAACTAAACCTATTGCCATCAAATTATTACGTTATTTAGTTCATTGCACCGAGCGCTTTCAAATAAAATAAACACTATTTACAAACCGATCGTTTACGGTACCTATTCAAAACGTAATGTCATGCAGATAAAAAAACGTGTCCCATTACCATGTATCGATGTCGTCGAGTCGCGTCGCACTCACGCTCCGTCACTCGATAGAGACAGAACGACCCGGGTTGCCGCGAAGTGCGCACGCGCGGAGCCATCTTGAACTGCGTGCTGTCAAAATTCCCGCGTTCCGTTTGAAAACAACGTTCAGAAATTAGAATTGTGTCGAAAAACGGACCTGTTTATCGATAAGTGCTTTTCAGTTATAATATTGTGTTAGTAACATTTATTTATTGTGTTTTATTCATATTTTTGTTTTTCTGTTTTTATTTCAATCATTATTTCCCAATTGGACTGTGACTGTGCACGGTGACCGTTGAGTCGTGATCTAACGTTCGTTGCTGTGTTCGTATTTCGGATTTACTTTCTATCGTTGTAAGTACCTGTTTTATTGTTTACATTTATCTCTCATTAGTGGAGAAAGCTGTTTCACTAAGATGAAAACTGATGAAGTGTTCCAATTGACACACTGTACCCATAAATGAAACAATTTGGAGTTTTGTTGCAGTATTTAATTTATATAAGGTCTATAAAATACGTAGAACATCTATTACAATAAATATTTTGGGAAAATTACTTTATTTCAAATTTTGTTCAAGGCGACAGGCAAAAAATATCCATTTGTTTAAATTTGCCAGTAACGCTAATGTTACAGTGATTCATTTATCGGGTGGATGAAAATTGTTTCAAAGGCACGAAGTCATAATAGCAATGAATTCGTACTAAAATAGGGACAATCATCTATTAGTTACGGAACACTTTTCGGAGTGAAATTTGTGGAAATTTTTCAGTTGGTATTTGAGCGTTCGAAATTCAAAAGTATTAATTTTTAGTGACAGGCCAATTACAGATTGCTTTTTAAAAAAAATAAAATATTCACAATTTGTAGATATATTGTTGGGGATATTTGTCTATTTGTATACAGATACGCAGAATACTTCACGAAATTAACAAACTACTTTCCTAAGACAACATGATATAAGCTAACTGTATGTAACAGAACTTTGTGGCTTTGTCATAAAATGTTAATTTTACGGCTTCATGTGCACTTACTTAATTTACTCATCGCTACAAAATTACACATTATTAACTTAGAATAAATTTAACAATATGATTTTTAAACACATGTTCCTTTACCGTTAAAATTGAATACTCTAAACTTAAGGAAAATTGACAAGAGATTGTATGGATTAATAAAATCTTCTATTTTGAACGGTTATATAAATTGAAAGTGTAATGTCCTATAATTGTTCTAATTGACTATGGTTGCAGGGATTGAAGTTTGATTTCCGTTTTTGACTTTTCAAAAAAATTGTACAGATTTCTAAATTGAATAAGAAATACATTGAAATGTGTGTGCATGCGTGCCTATAAAATAATTTCTCAAGTAATTCATTTTGATTGTGATCACGTAGAATATAAATTGTAATTTTATACAAAAGTATTAGGTATAATAAAACGGCAAAATGCTTCTTCCATGTGATTTGGCTCCAAAAACAGTCGGTTTCCATGTAAAAATTTACGTGTAATAGTTACATATGTCATTTAACTCATATACTTGAAGTTTTTTCTATTTTGACACAAGTGATTTTCGTAATCTCCATAACATAGTTATTTTTAAAAAGAATAGCGAATTGTACGCACGATTGCGTTTCTATTTAAATAAATATCAACTGAAATGGTGAATACCAAAGCAACTGAAGGTAGACTAAACGTTCGCTTCTAATGGGAGAAGTTTAAATAAATAATATTAAATGGAATTATTACAAACCTTTCTTTATACTTTTTTATTATTGTGTATTCATGCCAGGGGTTCGTCCTATATGGGCTAGGTAGAGAGCACAGAGTGGCCTACATCTCCTCGACAATCGGCACCTGTATCCTTTGTTAATACTTATTGTACAGAAATGAAACCTGTTCTTTATGAAGGAATATTGTTCTTTTTCACGCACACAAATATAATACATGGGAATAATACGAATCGGTTCGTCCTAGAAGTTTTTAAATAGATATGACGAGCTTATTATTAGTTGTATTTAATTATGAAATGTTCGCCTTTAAGGCTGGGCATACTATGATTACCTCGCGGCACGAACGTACTACATTCAATGTAGGCGATGTATTATAGCTTGGTTCGTTATATTTTAACCGTCATTATTTTTAATTTGCCTAATAATGGCGTTGTTACTCAATAATGACGGTTAGAATCGAACGCCGGAAACGATAAGCGTGGGTTTTGTTGAACTAAATTTTAACTCCAGTATTTGTAGGCACTGGCTGACGGGTTTTTTCCCAGGAAAGTAATTTAACTCGATTTTCTAGTATATTTACATGAGTTTTTTGTTTTTTGGTTCAAAGTGGAAATTATTTAGTGTTAGCTGATACCCGCCCGCTCCGCTGGTCGTAAAATAATTGAATTACACTTAAGTTCATATTAAATGAGATGCAACCTCTAATAAACTTGAAGACATACCAAAGATAATCCTAACGCGGTTTTGTTTTGATTGACGTCAAATGTTTTACAGTTGAGGACAGAGTGATTTGTATATGAAAAGAAAATTGTTGTTTTTACTACTTCGTATTTTTTTACCTTTTTTTGTCTCCATCTCAGAATGTACGTATATTTCAAATATATATAAGTTAACAATATCAGTCCACGTTCGCTGACATTAACTACTCATTTTTTATCATATATTATGTACATATATCACTCGATATACCGATGGTAGAAAACATCATGAGGAAAACTATATGTTACATTTATATCTTGGATTAGACCTCGTTTGCAATCCGATGAAATTGTATCAAAGAGCAAACCTGTATCTATTAAAAATCTATTTCTAAGACGGGTTAAGTCTGTTAACATGCACGTCATTCTGATAGGAGATCAATTTCTAACCCAGGACTTGATGATGATAATGATGATGATTAATGATTATTAGCATTTAGTACTATAATCATTGAGGTTAAAGCTAAAAATACTAACGCACGTGACTTGATTTGTAAAATAGTGTTTGTATCATTGAGAAAACTTAAATATAAACAAAAATATTAATATAAATTGAAAATAAAATTTTAATTTATAGCAACACAGTATTGGTAGGATGTTATATATACTTTGTCATTTTTATTCTACATATCATTTTGCCGTTATTTTAACAAGTAAGTAGGGAATGAATCGGTGACACTAAAATGTCGATCTCATTTAATTTATGACACCCTATTACTGTTAATTGCGAAGGGATCCGGAATTACCTGTAATTAGTAGTTAAAATTTTACTGTCTTCTCTTCAAGGAGTCGTTAATGCGAGAGTTGTAATGTTTGCGGGTGGTCATTGCTTGAGTCGGGAGTTAATTCATTATTTTATTTCATGTAAACTATTCCGTCTTCGTCACGATCTCGTTACGATCGGCGAATGCTCGTAGAGTTTTGAATAGGTTCGAAGATAATCTGGCTTTTTTGAAAATATTTATGTACGTGAGTTCTGTCGGTAAATGTAATGTTAGTTGGACTTTAACTCTTTTCCTTCCGAAAGAAGATATGTGTTCAACAGTGGAACAATAAAATGGTTAATAATGACTGTAATTTGCAATATTAACGATCAATTGATTTTAAGTTCTATAATCTTTAATACCTTCATGTGTAGCGATTTCGCTCAAATATTGTTTTAAAATTTGTTATAACATGAAACATGAATAGTTATTATGAAACAATTAATTCTAAAATGCCACTAAGTGTAAGAGGGGTCTGTGAAGTTTCTTAAATTTTAGTTTCGAGCTATGGTGCATGAGTATTGATTTTAAGATTTCACTTGGCTGGTATATCTTTTCGTTTAGCACTGAGAAAAAACTTCGTGTAAAAAATTATATACTTAGAGGTCTTTATAATGTTCTTTACAATATGTGTAGTCTGTCAACTCAAACAGGGTATGCGTGGTAGAGTAGCAGACCTTAGTCTCTACATTTCTCGTTTTGAAAACACATTCTTATCAAAGAGAGCAACAAGGAAAACGTTGATGTTGATAATTCTGAAATACATTAATACATTGTCCATATATCATTTAGACATTTTTTTATTTCAATGATATTTTGGCATGTTAAAACAAAGGTTTCGTTGAGCGAAGTAACCAACGTACCATTCGAAACTCCACTGCTAAAGCCTAGTTTGACTCCAAAATATACACACGAGTGAAATAGCGATTGTTTTAGTAATGGAATAAGTCATTTTAACAAGAACATACGTACCTATATTTAAGGCCGTAGAGAGAATTGTATGTTGGCTTTCGGCGCACCTTAATTAGGCCATTGTACAAAGCGAAGTTTGCAAACTGCCATACAATTTATCTTCGTTACCGCCTTTATGATCGGCTCTTTTAACAACCATAATACTTGTGCTGTACCATTAGCGAGTGAACTCAAACCCCATGAATGTTTAATTGAAGTTTCATATGTCATTTTGACATTGACATCCGCTATCTGACATATACGATGACATGGAGCAAATGTCATTTGAAAACAGGTTAAAAATGTTTTTTCTTGTTTTTGTATGTGTGATTAAAATACTGCTAAAAGTTTAACAAACGACTTAATTTAGAGAATTTTTAACACCGATTTTGTCATTTTAAGGTCTGACTGTATGACTGTAGATGAGTAGTGCGGACATATTGAATAATGGCTGTCCATCCGGAGTTATGTGGCATCTCGATCAAACGTGCTCTGTGAAGACCTGTGTATATAATACAGGCATATGATAATATGTGTGTATCACTTGCGTATGTGGACACACTTGTAATGATTTCTTAAATTTCATATTGTAATATTTTGACACCTACGATTGTGGCACCACCGGAAGTTTGTTGAAACTATTGTCATTTGGAAAATCGGTTAAAGGGGAGTAAGATAAAATATTTTATAATGTAGTGAGAATGTTTTGAATTCTTAAACGTGATTTATTGTCCTATTACACATTGTGTGTATGAAATAAACAGCACACAATGCGTGCTTCTTTGTTTGATAAATAGAAAAAACGTATCGTAGCGCTTGCGACACAATAGATCGTGTACGTTCATGTATTACACAAATCGTGTGAAGTCGGAACTGTCGATATCAGTATTCGTTATATTTAATATTTAATCGCTTAAGTCTGTACGGGCGTTTATATCCCTATTCGGTAAAGAGTCCGATTTAGTTCTCATAGATATTAAATATTACGCTGTCTTTTAATGTTAACATACATATTTCTTGTCTAGTACACGTTTTATTCTTTCGGTTAAAGTGTAGCTCGAAACAAAATGAAATGAGCTCTTATAATTTCATAGTACTACAATAGACAAAGGATTGTATCGTCTCAAGTGTATGTATAAACAAATCTATAAAAGATAACTCGTAAAGTAACAAGACATGAAGAAGAAACCATGGTTATCGACTTTACGACTTTTGACAGTATAATGTAACGTACGTCTAATGCACCACTGTATTTAAATGCCACACCATAGACGAAATAGAATATTGTAGCATAGAGTAAAAGCAGATAAGTTATGAAAGCACAATTATTATCAGCCAATGCATGCCCGACCACATAGTGGTTTCAATGCGTAGAAAGTTCTTTATGAACGGCCTGACAGACTGAATGACAGTAATTTATTATGGATGCTCGGCTTGGCTTGGCTTCGCGATGGGTGCACGTATGCTAGAGTGTGGCGTGGATAGATGTCCAATTACAAAATTCGATAGTGAGATGTATGGTAGCTTTGAACTGTAGGAACTTTTTTTTACTTTTTTATAGTCATAAAAACTCGATTTAGAATATTGTTTTTGGTCAGTAACAAGGCTTAATTTTAAAAAAATATCAACCCCGCTTGTCACTTTGTGGTACCTACCTACGTAACTGTGGTACTGCTATCATGTGGTCACCCGTTTATTTAAATAGAAAATATAATATCACAAGATTTACATATTTAGATTACCATGATTGATTAAATTTTTTATAATCAAAGTTTTCAAATCTATCCTAACAAGTATTTTACTAGCACGATATAAATAAATAAATAACATTCAAAATATGTATTTTCAATTAATATCTACGCAATTTGTAAACATATCACGTTGCGACAATGCGACACTGAATGCAGTACAATCTTTACAATAAATCGTTTGAGTGTAACAAATATGGGGATGAAATATAACAGATAGTTATTTCTAGTATCTAATAACACATGAACAGTATGGTCAAGTAAACGCAAGTCAGCTTTGATTAGGATTTTCTCCAACCTCGAACTCTATCTCATCACAGCTCTCGCCTTTAGCTTTAAAATTAATGAAAATTTATTTTACATTGTATCTTAAACCAACATTTTTATGTTTTGGTAACATTTCTTGTGCCTGTATCTATTTTAAAACATGTTTTAATATATATGTGTGTGTGTGTATATATATATATATATACACACACACACACACACACACACACACACACACACACACACACACACACTCACACACACACACA
>DWDT01004118.1:0-11547 GCA_018245595.1 Microceris scylla | reverse complement strand
GAATACGGGTCTCCTCTCATATTGAGAGGGTTAAGGCCATAGTCTGCCACGCTGGCCAAGTGCGGGTTGGCAGACGGGTTGGCAGATGTTTATGAAAGATATGATATTGTAATGTCTAAACGCTACTAACTATATGGTATTGGTGACGTCAATATGTAGCCTACACGCCGCCAACGCTGTTGCAAACGTTGCCAAAAATCCACATTCTCATGTACATCGAACATCCACGGTTGTGCAATACACGCTGCCTTTTGCCGCGTTTGGCAACATGGCCAACATGGCCGCTTTTCGGTGATGAAAAGCATATGCTAATCTACATATTTCATGCCCAATTAACATGTGTTGACGCGAGACTTTTACGTTATACATATAACAATAAATAATCAAAATAAATATATATTTAGAAATATATGCACAATCCTTCGATGTATATAACGACATGGTGCGGTATTTCAGTGCAAAGTAACAAAGAACGTAATTAAAATATTTAAATATTAATGGCTGGCAGTGGTTGGAAGCGAAGAGCCGAAGATCGAGCTCAGTGGCGTGCCATTGGAGAGGCCTATGTCCAGCAGTGGACGGAAGTGGGCTGATGATGATGAAATATTAATTAAAATATATTATTATTATACTTCAAAACCATTTCGATGGTTAAGTGAATAAAAATCTTCTACCCTCAATTCGCCAATGTGTCACCCGTTTATGAATACTGAGAAGAAAACAGTGACACAAGAACGATTTGAAAACACATCGAATAGCTAATCATAATCAGGTTTCCTCCTACACTTACACAGTAATACTGTTTGCGCTGACCATACATGGTTGTGTCAGTACTAACCGCAGAGCTAACGCGTCATTCGTTCACATGTACTCGTAAAAACTGTTTGATTAATCACCTACACCGACAAAAAGTAACTAAAAACACATACGCACATACATATGTATATATGTAAATTATCATATACTCACTCATGCTGGTACAAGACCTCCTCCAACCACTTTCCTTACAAACTCCTTCCCCATCTTCTTTTAAGAAATAAGTCAGCAGACGTACAGTTCTACATTCCATGTCTCTGTTTCTACTTTGATATCTACCGGAAGTTTGTCTGGTAGCGATTATTCTTTAGCGATGAAATCACACATACATCTAAAATTCTCTAAATCTTAAATCTTAAATCTTAAATCTTTAATCTTTAATCTTAAATCTTTAATTACTGTCTTACTTAAACAATGTTTAATATATAATTTAAAAAAAGTAATTTATACTATCTGCCTACCCCATAAGGATCTTAGCGTAAGATATAATAGAATTACTATTTATATCAGCAATATGATTATCATAGTTACAGGCTTTGAGATCAGATGACGGGCTGAGTTGAGTAACATTTAATTACAACTTGTCAAACCTTAAATCGCTCTCTTGTGATATAGTACCGACCTAATAATTAGCTCGTTTATTATATTGACCATAAACACGTTACATTCAAAATATAACCTCACGTAGTCATGACAACGAAATTAAGAATCAAAGCTCGGTCCTTCATCTTATACATACAAGACAATATCGTCAATCGATATAACGTGACCAAGTGAACATGGTATGTGATTAAACAAATCATGAAACAAGTACGGACTTTTTAATTTATTAGGATTAATATGTTCGCAATGTTAACAAACAATAAATAAAAGAACATTTGAATTTGAACTAAACTATTTTATTTTGATTAAAATTACGTATGCGTATAAAAATTAATGTCACTCATCTTTTGCTTTTATTCTTCACCGTATTTCGAAAACCGGTTGCTAAATCTACTTAAAAAGTTAAATGTCAAAATTCCCGCCTATATTTCGCGTGTTACGTAGATAAAAAAGTCTAAATGAATGGTACAACAGATTAAAATAGTCTGTCAAATCATTAATTTCGTTCGGCTCATTAACGTCAAAATAGATTAGAAAGGTTATAGCATAATTTAGTATTAAATCTATGCTTTTGGTATTATTATGGCAAAGATAATTTCGCTGACTATACATTAGGGTTGGTTTCGGAGGCAGGGGAGGAATGTATAATATTTGGAAAAGATCATTTAAATTAACTTCACGAACACAACACATATAACTTTTCATAGTCAACATGACTTGAAATGGATTGACAACTTATGAAATATCGACACAATAAAAATATTTTACGTTGGGTTGCCATAGGTTAATTTAAATTCGTTTCAAAATTACATTTAATTTATTAAACAATCGTCTAAACTCTATTTTAGCACACGTAAAATTGGAAAGTACAGTGTGTATCTACTTAAATTAGTTGATTAAGATTGTGTCTAGTAACCAAACAGTCACTTAATACTGCACAGCAAATACTTGAGCAATATGACAACTATCGCGAAGCAAGCAGAGCGAGAGAGAAGTAATTAAGATTAGGGACTAGGGTTCGCACATATACACAGTAGTATGTTATAACAGCATTTATTGAAGATCCTGATGAATCTATGGTATTTAAACGATGGGAACATTTTCTAAAATATTTCTTTCGAGATTCACTTGAAACATCTTTGATTTCGCTGCTGGAATACATAAATTATACATTTGCACATGTAAAATATATAATTAGTACATTTAACTGAGAAACTTATGGTTGTAAGAGTTTAAGCTGGTCTAAAGTTTAGTGGAAACGTTCTACAATTGTCATCTAATTATAAAAACCAAGCCCCACTGAATTTGCCTTACTTGTTATCGCCATAATTCAACCATTTCCCGCATGTCAACTACTGTGATGAGTTTAAAGATTTAGATTAAGTTTAAAGGTTTTAGATTACGAAGATACAAATAAAAACAATATATTTTTGACGTAAAAGTCGGTAAAACTGACGAATTCCGGTAAAATTGGCGAATACCTTCAAAGTAGTGGCAACCCTGATCGCGCAGTGCCACAAATCGGGCGAGTTGTCAGCAGACATTTCCCAAACGGTCCGCGCAATTACGACCGAATGTGGAGTAGACGCCGTGTTGCGTTGCGACACACAGCCTTCGATAATACCTCTGCTGCCTCAAACTTACTTGTCAACCGGTACTCCATCTAAACACACCAATCTTTTCACATATAACTGCTAAAACGTGGGAATGTACTACAGTCCTAAGCCTACCCTTTCAGTGAGATACAGGTTTGATGTTGTTGTTACTTTTTCACAACCAAGATATTGTTATCTGACCTAAAATACTTATTCATTACATTCTTCATATATGTACATCTGCCGGTTTCGGTGCCTCTAACTTTCCCATTAGCTAATATATGAGCTATTTATCAGCCCTCCGTTCTATCTGCCTACCTGTAAGACACCTGTACATGTACATTTTTATATCTGTAATTCATTTTAACACACCACCTTTTCCCGTATCTCTCCTGAAGCTGACTTATGTACAATTTTTGAAAACGATGTCCAGTCCACTGTATTTAAAGTTGACTCAAAGAGCATACAGTTCGGAGTCTGAATCTATTGTAAAGGATTTATTGCTTTTATAAGTTAATACATATTGAGTGGAAACATGAATAGCCAGCGCGCGAATGTGGAGCGCGGACCATATCCGTTGCGACAGACGACCTTCGATCGCCGCCTCGCCACAGGTGCTTTATTTATCTCGAATATAACAAGATCTGTGATACCGTGGCTTTCTGACTAACTCTACTTTAAACTCTATTGGTGATATCTAGTCAATTGATAAGGGCGCATTTGCGATTACCATCAGGCGAGATCGCGGCCAAACGGTAACCTATCTAATAAAAATATAATAAAAAAAGTTATATCTCCCACTTCCAGGCATAGTTGTTTTCCGTTATCGCGAAAGTCTAAAGCATATTCCGCCACGCTTCTCCAATAAGAATTGGTTTGAAGATTGGTTGGTAGTTTACTTATCTATCCGATGTTTTAAACCATCTATAAGGCAATTACGGTTACGATTAATACCTCTAAATACATTAAATTTATATATGACTAGTTTTATTATCAAGGTAGACACGAACATGACACTAACAAATGATTAATTAATACCATGACACTGTTAAGGTGATCGACGCATTGTATATCGGTCATTGAACAATTTGTTGTTAAATTTACTTAGGTACTTAATGTACCATTACAATTAGTCAGTTAGCTACTCGTACTTAGTTTTAAAGTGAAGTTACATTGCTGAGAGAGGTATATATTAACTGACAAAGCTCTATAAAATAAAACCCGATTAAAACAATTGGTTAATTTCAATCAACGGTCTTGTCTATACATTTCTAAGTCTGTGCAAATGTAGGGTTGGTAACAGTTTAAAAACCCATCGAATAGATCGGGTCACGACACACCATTGTCAACGGTATCCTAACATTTATGCAACAGACCACGGTGATAGATGTTTGCTTCTAATGTTCGGTAATAAGACGAATATACCATTGTACAAAACAAACAGGCAATTATCATCAGCTATTATATCTTTTCACGCTATAACATGCTTAATGTGGTGAGGGTTTAAGGTCGAAATGGCGTGACGGTATACGGTGATTGTAATTTAGGGTTAGCAACTATACATCATTGAATTTTTTTATAAACATATATACATACATATTATATATACATATTTCTCATAATAACAACTAATGTAACAGCATTTCAGCTAAAAAAAGAGCCACTTGGCCAGCATGGCAGACTATGGCCTTAACCCTCCCCTTATGGGGAGGAGGTCCGTGTTCCAAGAGTAAAATGTTAATAGGGTCGAAACAATTTATTCAAAGAAAGACATCCAATGAACTGAAACCAATTACTTATTTCTTTTGTCTTCTACTATTGGATACAATGTCCAAAAATCACAAGAGGTCAGGGCTTAGTCTACCACGCTTGCGAAGTACGAATTATGAGCCTACACGCCTTAGAGAATATCATGAAGAACTCTAAAATGTACAGGTTTTTCTAAGGTACTATCCTGTACCGTGCCAGCAGGTGATATTTAAACTTCAAGCGCACTACCAACCCTGTTTAAAACGTGATGTGCAAGTAAGCGTGTCGACATGACAATTTCTTTGTGGAGATAAGAAAGAGCCACCTTGGCCGAAAACCAACTGACCCAGTTGGTGGAGAACACGACCATCCTTTTGTCGCTCTCTGAAGGCTCCTTCTAATGACTTTATGTAGATGCACCACTGCTTTTATATAGATTTCGTATTGAAAGAAAAACAAATGTAGAAATGGACGTCAGGACTGTACAAATAAATACATTTGCCATTTGGTGCCTGTCTACTATTAAGCCTTTTTTATTTTTATGTATATACTATGGTGGCTTATTTTTATCTTAAATATGCGAGTATGCTCTCAACTCAATAGAATTTATGGAAAAAATCCTATTCAAATTCCGGTTACTGTAATATCAACTGTAACAATTAGGGCAAATATTATTAGATATTTAGAGAACAAATAACCTTCAAATCAAGAAGGTTGCTTTTGTTTGACATTGACTTTAGCACAATTCAAATTCTATTGTTTCCAGCGGATAACGAAAAGCACACAATCATTTGCGTAAAATAAACAATGTTCGTCACTTTTTGTTACGTTTCTTGTTATGATCCGGTTGTTTTGTTACTTGTTGTTAAAATTAGTTAACATTATGAGGTTTTATTGAATTTCTTATAGAATTCTCAATTTAATCAAACGTTTAATCTTTAGGTAAACAAGATATAAGTGGCCGTTTAATTTTCTCTAGAATTTTCTAAGATCGTGCTCAGTGGCGTGCTATTGGAGAGCCCATGTTCATCAGTGGACGTGAATAGGCTGATGATGATGACAGTTTTTTATATAACGATAATATTGGATGTACAGACTCTTGAATATTGTGTGACGGAAACGGAAGTCTTAAAAACTAATAAAATATTTCTAGAATTTTATTCGTCAGTTACACACATTTTCAAAATCTGCTTTGTCTACGAGAAACAATTACAGAAGACAAATAAGTAATCAACTTAGCAATTAGTTTGTCTTTAAAACAGGTTGTAGCTGAGTATTCTAGACCTATCAGTTGCGAGAAACATAGTCGTATTCAACAACATCAATGAATAATTAAAACGTAAAATTTGCATGCAACATTAAAATTGAAACGTGTAAGCGCCGGATTTTCCCAACAGTTGCAAAAAGCCACTTAAGTACTTACTAGAGTGAAAATAAAAAAATACACTTGATAAATGTGATCAAGTGACAATTGTCCTTGATCGGTGACGGAGCGGACCTCTCTGGGGTTGTTGAGGACCCGGTTTGCGCATTTAAACTAGACGTACATTTAAATTGCTTCTTCAGATGGTCGCCGTCGCTGATGAATTTTGATTTATATTTTTATCTTTAACGCCTGGTAGAATCTGGAGGGAATCAGCATAGGAGCGCGGCTAGTAGCATACCAGTACCTTTAGGGAAAAATGTTTCGACAGTGGAACAATTTACACTAACGTGAGACTGGTAAGTATAAGTATTCGTTCTATAGGCTTTATAGTGTGGCAGTGGCGCCAATGGAAACTGCTGGCATGCTTCTAAGCCCTTAAATTAAAAAAACTGACCCTTAGTTATAAAAATAACTTATTTTATTAAAGCAACGCGTAACTTAAACGAAATTCTTAAAAACGAATAGATTGTCATTATTATAACATTATGTCGGGTCACTTACGTTGTAGGCATAGGGCACCAAGTGCCAAATATAACTCTTCCTATGCTAACTTATGTAATATTAGGCACCAAATAACGTAAATTTCTATATAGTGGGAAATTCGGCCGTGACTTCGTTTCGGTGTCCTTGTTTAAGAATGTTGTGTGCCCGTATGAACGGTGTTATCTGTAAAATGTAAATAATTCATCAGCTGTTTGGAGATTGTGTGACGCCAAGTCGACTGTAATATATACATACACTATTGTAGTCAATAGCTAAAACTTTCATCATCAGCTCTTTCTCGTTCCACTACTGGATACGCGTTATAACCATACACTGCCAGTTGCCACGACGCACCAAACACAGGTTGGTAGACCACAAACTAAGCCCTTATTAAATCACTTTCAAGTACATACATATAATATTTTACAGTTCTGGAATCTTGTAATTATCAAAAACATTTTTACGCAAAAACGAAAGAATGAAAATTGTATTGAAATTATTACAATAAAATACAGAATACAATCTACAACTACATCTACAACTACTTATGCATAGTGTTACACCGTAACCGGATGCTGGGCGTGGATAAGCTCTTTTAATCCGCAGTACCTTGGCATACAGTTTGTAACGTATGACAGACAAGACACTTAGACCTTATAGTCTTTGATTATTGAAAGGCTTATATTTATACGTATCCTAGAAATGTACCTATAGCCCAGATTAAAATTTACAAATCTTTGTTTATACTTAGCCAAGTCACAAGTGCAAATTATGATAACTGAAATTATCTTTAGTTAAAAAATTATATTTCGTTTAAAACTTGTTTGAATTTTTTATCATAATTAGTTTCAGTTTAATTTTGTTTAAAAAATTGGTTACACAGGTCAATGTTTTTTTTTTAAATTGCTAAGTATAATCTGGTATGATTATTAAAAGGATTTCATATTATTTAAATGCATACAAAAACATATATGTATTTATTTTGAGATTTAACGTAATGGAATCCTACTTTAGTATTAATATCATAAGACATAACCATAAATCGATCTTTCTAATCTGTTTTCTAAGCTACGCTAAATTAAGCTAAAACTTAAATTTAACGTAACATAACATCACACTTGTATTTATCCGAAAGGATAGTCAGAGTAATGTGGTACACTCCCAGATATCATCAATAAATTTAAATTAAACTTAAACTGGTATTATACTAGAAAAGAGTTAAGTGACAAAGTTCGCTCAGTTGAAACCGTGCGCCTGCGCCGATGACGTCACCACGCCGCCGCGCCCTGGCCGGTGGCAACTGTCACCTTGCCGTTGCCTACTCGCGCGCAGTTTGTTTGTTTGCTCAATTTTTTGCATACTTCAAACATTTTATTATTCAACCCGGTGTAGGAAGCGTGTGTACAATGTAAACATCGTGTATTGAAATATTTGCCTTTACGACACACTCCGCTTACGAGACTGTGCCCACTAAATGGTTACACTATGTAAAATCAGCAAATGTGCTGTTTATCTAATCTCCCTGCATATTTATTTCTTTATTTATGCTGTGGACGTAGTACAGGTATGCAGAAATGGCGCCGTACAGTAAGTGCGGCTCGTACACATGTCAATTCTATCTGAAATAAAACTGAAAGTCCACGTACTAATAGAGAAATGCGTATGGAGATGTTTATAGAGTTGTTGAATACTATTAAATTAACTACTTTAATATTAAATATTACATTCAATAGCAATCTGTGAACAAAGTAATGTTGAAGAAGCACGTCCAATCTGTGAGGATAAAGAAATTTAGTTATTACCCGGTGTTCTCTGCCTACCCCATAAGGGAGCTAGCGTGATAATATAATAATAAAGCACTGTTGTTTAGAAGCAAACACTGTAAAGCGAGTCGAACCCTTGAGAAACAGCGCAATTATTTTTGAATCTAATCATTATTTAACTATGGTAAGTATGACTTGACTTTGATGTGTCTTTGTAACTCCTGGAATTCTTTATGACGAACGTATGTATGTTTTATACATCCTGACTCCTCGCAAGGTCAAAGTCATGTGCCTTCTTCAATGATTTTTCCTTTAGCGCGAGTAATTTATTATTTACATTGATTTTCTTATGACTATGTATGTCATAATAGGATACCTAAAAATAGTGATGACCACACACTCATACATGAAATGAAATACTCAAATATGAAATAAATCATCGATTTCAATAACAATTTCTATTCTTACATGAACGTTAAACCTGTTATGAAATGGAAACTTTAAGAAATATAATTACACTGTTTGCGTATTATATTATTTACGATTACATTTTACCTTAAAAGCCTTTTAAACTACGCAATAAACTTTCGCTCTATTCGAACATGAGGCGTTCCGGAACGTTTTATAAATGGTTGCACCACTGGGCATTAAAAGTAGTGATTACCCGTTAGTTACAAAGTACTTTATTTCTGGGCGATATCTGTTCGAATTTTTCGGATGAGCAATATTTTGTAAATTCATGTACCAACCAAAATAAACTATTAACAACCGTATAAATAGGGAACAAAATGCATATGTATTCTGGAATATCCGGAGAATAGTTAAACAGTGATAGTGCTCTTCGGTAAAACATTTTTACATTTATTGACACCGCTTGAAATTTTATACATATATCAGTTTTATACAATGTGAGAAAGTAGCAGATTACAATATTACATGTAACTTGCTAAGCGAAGCATTTTCCAAACAGCTCCAGTTGCGTATTATGTGCAGGATCGTATTGAGTTCATTATTTTTTTAATAATTCTACTCATACGCTACGCCAGGTACCTTACCTGAGACATAGGCAGACAGCACCGAGGGTCAAATGCCTCTAATCTTACAGAATCGATGTGTTTTTCACGACAGTTTTGCTTTTTACCACTTAGATGATTCAATTTGTATGAGACTTATATGGGTACCATACAAATTCGAAGGGAAAGGAACATACATATTTGTTAATCACACTTGGTTATGTGTGATCGTAAAGTTTCATTTTGTGTGGTAAATAATTTCTATGATTATTCGAGAAACAGTTTCACAACAATACCATAGAAATAAGCGTTTATGTTACATTTAAGGGTTATGTTGGGGATATAAACATTTAATGTCTAATCTAGAGACGTTCAATTGTGTTTATAATACGAAGTGACCGCTTTGCATATCCATAACCGAAGCAAGTTGAAGCAACATTGTGAAGACATTCACAGCACCCACGAGCTGTAAAACTCTATTTTATTTCTACACTAACTTCTATCTAGTACTGCACTATAAAATACTATCCTGGGAAAATTCACTCACAGCTATCCCGTTTCTCATCACACGGAGCCTGCTCTATTAAACATCTTGAGAAAAGCAGTTCAATTTAGACTTCTCTATACTGTTCTCTAAGGTATATGACATATACAAGCCTGTATATGCACAGGATAGTGCACTATGAAAACGTAACATCACGCCTGTAATCCCCGAAGGGGTAGGCAGAGGAGTGTAGTACACTCCCACATTTCACCAGTTACGTTTAAGTCCCATGGAATAGGTGGTGAGCCTATTGCCATGCATCGGGCATATATCCAGACTCCGAAAAACTACTAGAAAATTTTGTAGTGTTCGACCCGGGAATCGAACCCGGGTTATAAAACAATAATTTATAAAAAAATAAAAATATACATTTTGTCTAAAAATTAATAAAAAAAAAGGTTAGGGGTGGACAACCCTTATCACTCAGGGGTATGAAAAATAGATAGTAGCCGATTACCTACTGAATATGCATATAAATTTTGGTAAAAATCTGTAAAGCTGTTTGGTGCAGTAAGGTAACTAACATTGTGACATGAGAATTTTATATATAAGATTAAATGTATATCATGATGTACAGTCCCTTATAAGGTAGACTATGTTAGAAACTTCCAATAATACTTTGATGAAACTGAGGATCGAGTCCAGGAAAGCAGTAGTAAGGCACCATTGGATCAGGAAGGCTGGGAGGCTGGATTGATTTATTTGCTGCTTGTCAATATTAGCTAAAATTTAATATAATTTCTATTTTGTAGGAGATATTGTACTTTGTGTAACAAAATTTGTGTCGGGCTAATTCTGCCAGTGTTAATCTCACACCACTTCTTCCCCAAGTGGTTTGCTTATGCAGTTGAAGTGTATTGTGAGCAGAAAATATTATATTGACAAATCCACAAGTCACTTTCAAACTTAACATTCTGTATTCTGCCAAGGTAACAAGTTACACAGTATATTAAAAATATAAAAGGCATACAACTCGAATTCATAAGTACTTTAATATAAGTGGAATAAAACAATTATATACTATTTTTTGGAAGCTCCAAAACCAGAGAAACCCATAATTTGGGCAAGCTCTGATTGTGCTGGAGAATCCATAGGATCTTCAATTTCCTGAAGCTTACGTTTCTTATCTCTGCGTCTCTCCCGCCGGAATTCTTTCACTCTAGCTTCCTCTTCAGCTGCTTCTCTTAATCTACTGTCCAGTTCATATTCTCTTTTTCTCTCTTCCATTTTTCGCTTATTTAGAGCAAATCGTGCTTTTACCTGTAATTATCAGAATTTTAAATTAAATTATTATTATATAATCACGCCAAGTCGCTCAGAAGATGATCAGAGGGCAATGAGTATTAAATATCTCATTTGACATACTTCTTATACATTAATACATTAATTACCCTCTTGAGAATTTTGACTTCCCTATCAGTCCGTATTTGACCTAATTGTTCAAGAGAGATGAGTCTCTCAGAACCTGCATCCACCAACATTCACCCTGGACATCTGTTTTGTCATACATTTCGTTTAATTAAAAATTGTCACAAAAAAATATAAATGTCCTTAC
>DWDT01004117.1:0-11548 GCA_018245595.1 Microceris scylla | reverse complement strand
GAGCATCTTTAATTCGTCATCCTCTGCAAGTACATCGCATCGTTTACAGCCGCCAATCTACGTACCTATACGTAACATTAATAATGACTAATTAACGCATGACTAACTAGCGTTGACAAATCTTACACGTTTATTAACAAATCATTTATGTAACAACATTACAGTAACCAGTCGGATTGGTAATGGGATTATAATTAACATTACGTGTCACGTTGTACGACATACTGATAATCCCAGACACACCCTCCCCAATCTCACTAAAAGTTCTGTTAAATCCAATCACACCCTTTCCAATCTCACTACAAGTTCTGTTAAGCCCAATTACACCCTTTCCAATCTCACTACAAGTTCCGTTAATCCCAATCACACCCTTTCTAATCTCACTACAAGTTCCGTTAATCCCAATCACACCCTTTCGAATCTCACTGGAAGTTCTGTTAATCCTAATCACACCCTTTCCAATCTCACTACAAGTTCCGTTAATCCCAATCACACCCCTGGTATTATAGAACATGTGTGCTAGCGTACCGTACAATCGTCGGAGCAAGATGCAATGATGTTGTCATTGAACGGGTTCCATTTGATGTCGAGCACCGGACCCTTGTGTCCGGTCACACGGCTCGCGTTGAAATCCAGGCGGCCCGTCTGCGAAACGAAACATATTCATTGTTTTTATTATATTATATTTTAAATATAACATTATTATAGGTCCTGCACACCTTAGAATTTATAAAAATTCTAAGATGTGTGAAGTCTCGTCAATCCGCATTTGGCCAGCGTGGCCATTTATGGCCTTAACCCTCTCGTTATAAAAGGAGACTTGTGTTCCAACAGTGGAATTATAAAAAAGTTGGATCGGAACGGGTTAGGTCATTCACGAAATTTGTTTGGTCTTTCCCATTGGTCGTTTACGTCCAATTACGCGTGTCTCATAACTTTTAAGATGTTTAATAAGTTCTTTTAATATTTATAACGATAATTATTGTACTATAATAAATAATATCTTGGGACATCTCACACAAGAACAAAGAATTTTTCAATTTTATTATCTGAAGAACCAAATGCTTCTGCCTGCCTGATGCTCATCACACAAATCTATTTCTTGGTTGATATTTGAATCGATAATCCTAATTTCAGCCGTTAATGTTACTAAACGCTGAATACTGGGTAAGCCAACTTGCCAGCTCTTCTTATATTGGGAAATAATTAACTATGTATCTATGAACGAAGTATTAAGACACGATACAATTTTATTGCATATTTCGTGCTTTAAGTGGCTATAATATTCTAAACTTGATAAACTTCTTCGTCGTCTTCATCGTCACGGGCAGCAGCTCGGCCTACATAAAACATCACATTATCATCCAGAATCCATTATCGCTCTCCCCCAATTAATATTCCAAAGAATTATCTCCTCAACAAAGAAGTTGGTTTAATAAATCTAACGAACTAACGGTAAGATGTAATGACGAACTATTTAAAATAACATAATTCATTTCTCGCACATCGCAAAGTCTATTTAAGATCAATCACGGCGTGTAATTGCAGCGCGATCCGACACGAGCAACGGTTTTAAATTGTTCCAGCCAACGTTTAATGCTTCGTTAGATTGAGCTGGCTAATATTGATAAGGTTTTAAACAGACCAACCACTTGTTGAATCATATGTTGTACTTCCAACGACCTTCCAAACTAAATAGGTGATAATCTGAAAATCCTTTGGTAGTTGGTAAAAAATTGTCATAATGAGGGTAGTTCAGTGTTTTCGAGGTTCAAATTATAATTTCAAACACTTTTTTTCTATAACTTTTAAAGCGTTAAGGTGATACGACCTTTGGATATAGAAATGTAACTTTAGGAATGTGTAAGTAAGTGCTTATGTGATATATTTATATAATATATCACATAAGTACTTACAAACTTGCCGAATTTTGACTTGTATAGAATTATACAAATGAAGTAAAAAAAAACGTATCTTCACACCGGTAGTCTTCGACGAGATAGGCAGAATGTTAAGCTTCCATCGTTTCACTAGTTAGTTTTACGTCCCACAAGGAAATAGGTGGTGACCCTATTGCCAAACACCGGTCACAGAAATACATACAAATACATAATTATGTATAAATGTAGTATTGATAATATCAATTTATCTCCAACCACGAACACGTTCTGCGTTAGAAATACAGCTGCTATTAGAGTTCAAGATCACATCTATGTACCTACATGAGATAATACTACATGTATGAAAATCTTTATAACTAATGATGTACATATTGTTATGTTGGAAACCATTAAAATGAACAGTGAATAGCCTAGTTAGTTTGGATATTGCCCTCCAATTATCTGGGCATGTTGAACCTCCGATATAAAAAAATTACGTGACATTTTAAGATCTACAGCTGTACATCAGTAGAATGGTGAAGGGAAAAATCGCGAGGAAACCTCCAGTCTCGGGGGATGCTATAATGTTTCCAAGGCGACTCTGTACTTGGCTAGAGTCATAGAATTGATATTTACACTTTTTATCCTCAAAGGAGACCTGGTGTTTGATAAATAGGTCTATTAACTAATAATATCAATTTTCCATAAATTGGGAGCAGGGTGAGCTGCTATTTTCATTATTGTAATAGTTGACTGCCTCGTTGGTCGAGTAGTTGCAAGCGCGACTGCCGATCGGGAGATCCTGGGTTTAAATCCCGGGTCGAGTACTATCGGATTTTTCTAATTTAGAATTTCTAGTAGTGGGGTCTCGGACTCTGGGTGCCCGGTGTATGGCAATAGGCTCACCACCTATTCAAATGTGAGACTTAAAAGTAACTGGTGAAACGTGGGGGTGTACCACACTCCTCTGCCTACCGCTTCCGTGATTACAGGCGTGCTGTTACGTTTTATAATAGTTAAATTATTATAATAGTTAAGATAAGTCGAATCATTTGAGTTAGTTTGCAAACAGTTCGTATACATGGAAAATTTAAATGTGTTTTTGATCCTGGTAAAGTTAGTCACACATGGCATTCAAAAATTGTTCTCCTAAAATATCGCCAGTTTTCCGATGTGCGTACATTAGTTAATTATAAATATTAGACGTTAAACAAACACGAACAACGCGTGCGAAAAGCGACACCCCGTTGCGATATGCTAATCACCCCGCACCAATGAATATCTAATGACGCAAGTACAGACAAGGTCGATTATAGATTTTATTGTTAGTTTTATGATGAGAGATTCGCGCTGCATATCAATGCACCGGCTTTTTCTGGACTGCAAGCGTTAAATCATTCAAATGCACTTTGATTATTGCAGTCACATTGCGACTTCACTTTCCCCCTGTCTGGCCATATCCATTGTAAACTCTCTTGAGTTTTAGAGGCCGCTATCCTCAGGGAATACAGGAATCTTGTAATGAATTTGTCTCTATGTAAAAATACGGTTTAATTTAGAGCGATTGAATGGTTGTATTGATCAAAGTATAGTATTGTTAAAATATATTTTAATGATACTGATGTGTGTTAGTATAATCGTATAGTTTAAGAGTACTTTTTATCGAACTATATTGACGTGACATAACTACATATGTTAGAAAGTTCGTTGTAATAGCTTAAAATTTAAACTTAAAACAAAATAAAAGTAAGAATTATATTACTGAAAAGCTCTTCATAAGTTGAACTAGGTCAACGTAACACTACTTAGATATAATGTACATAAATAGATAGTGGTGTCATAAAGGTGACATCACATTATAACGAATAGCCTTTTTATGTCACTTGGGTATATTATACTCCGATATTTATTTATGTAGCCGCGGGCGGTCGACGCCCGTGCTGCGCGCAAACACTTGTAACGCACCAATATAATACGCCCTTCCATAGTTTATTTGTACATCTTGGCAATGTATTGTACTCGCATTGAGATCGAAATAGCGAATTGTACAATTCGACTTGGTAATTTAAATTTTAGTATGTAAGAAAAAATATTGTCTGAAACTGCATTTACAAGTCGTAATGAATGTTGTTATCGTTATAAAACAAATTTAAATTCCTATTGTTATAAAACAAATTTAAATTCCGAGATTAGACGGTCTCGTATCTGAGTCATGAACGACTGGTTTTGTTAAAAAAATGCTAGGAAATTATAATACATTTGTATTCATTAAATAAATTTGATACAGCAATGAAGGTTAAAGTCAAGTGCAAACATTTATAGACTATTGTTGTCTGATACACATAAAACAAATGTTTTTGGGAGTTTCGCACAAAAATATTATGTCGTCGAACAGACTGTGGGCTTCGTACTTTCCGTCGCGAGCCCTCGTTTACATGAAAACAAACGAACTACGAGGTTAACGATGTTGTTAGGATTACGAGTAAATATGGAATTGGGGCAAGTCGACATCGCATCGACCAACATCCATTCATGGAATTTAATATCATTGATTTCTATGTCCCTGTGTTGCCGCCTACTACATTACTAACGATGGTCCTTACAATTTTTGAAAAATATTGAGATACAGGAGGAAGGAAAAGGAAGTTTATTGCTCACTGTTCAATTTTTTTTATTTAATGTGTTTTTTACACTTTTGTACTATATAATTGATGGAATGTTCTCCTACAATTAGTCATATAAACTATTTATTACATACGAAATAATCCAATAACTTAGTAAAAGCTAAAATTATAGTACGTTTTTACCAAAATAGTAATAAATATGAAAATAAACTTACGTGGTCCAAGGGCAGCACGAGGAAGGCCCCTCCGCCAGCTACTTCGGTGACGATGGCCACGAATTTTGGATTCACCGCACAGAAGTTGGAGTCGTGGGCGTTTCTTGTTATCTTAATATTGTCATAACATCTCTCTCGCTTGAAGGAGACGCCGTAAACGTGGCGGAATTTCGAACTCCGCACACCACGGAACCATACCTGCAAGATTTCTAGATTTATCCACTTGCTACTTGAAATATCCTTACAATTTTAGTATTTATCTAAATGTCTGGTTCTACAAAATGGGTTATAAAACCCTGAGTACTATTCAGCCTAATCTAAGAAATATACGTATCGGTCGTTCGCTTTACAACAATGCTCACTGACAAAATACAATGGTTTTAAGAATTGCAATTCCATTACATCAATATTACAGTATACTCCACGAAAACCATATGTAAACTTAGTAATTTGTCATTGTAGACAAAAATAAATATTTTCATACTACATGAAAAATTTAACAGCCGAAACACCAAAGAAAAATTTGCCGCGCAATTTGAATGTGAATAATTTTGAATAACCTTTATTGCTGGATTAAATTAATTTTACAAAAGTAGTAATCTTTTACAGTTTAAACTCATGACTCCAAGAGAAAGTGATGGTTTCTTTCTGCATAACATTAAGAAAATTATAGTTGAAGGTAAATAATTAACCAATGTTAGACAGTTATGTTTTTAGTGTGCCATGGGAAAATTTTGTAGAATCTACACAGCGAAGGCTCATTCATATGATCATAATTTTTTTGTGAACTTCAAGTGTGAGGATATCTCGATTACAGACAAAAACAAGATGTATTAGTCGGAGTGTTCCGCAAAGTCTTTTGGTATATTAAGACCAATTGAAGCCATTGACCCCATTCGTTTATTTGCATACCACAGACACCAACGTAATTCAGAGAATAGTGTCAATTAACAAAATTCTTATATAAGTGTACGGCACACGCCCACTAATGTTTCATTTAACTAATTTAATTTTCAGGAATCGTGTAACTGTAGCGTGTGAAATGCAGATCGTTCAATTGAAGAAAAATTACAAAACTTTGTATTAAATGATAAAAAAATTAAATACTTATTGTGTAGTTCAAATTCAACAGTATGGAAGATTACACTTATAACAGATTTATTAAAAACAAAATGAACCATAGACAATCTATAACAGGCTATACTATGATATAATAATATTAAAAAACATAAGAATAAATATTCAATTTCGGCCTCCAATTGTTTTTAAATATATCAAAACTGATTGTAATAAAAACTATGATATTTAATGGGGTAAAACATAATAATTTAGAAATAAAATGTGCATATAAATGTGAAAAGAATACCTGTGAATTAGTCATGTCGCCGTCTCTACCGGGTGCGATAATCAAGGCATGCACTACATAAGACTCGCACTCCACAACTATGTATACAGACTGTGCATTTTACAAAACATAATCATGTACACAATTAACATAAAATTCAGGCGCCCAAAACATCACGAACTGCAAAATAAACACTGAAGGTTGCAAAGGAAAACATACAAACTTCGAACATAAACAGTGATATTAAAATAGATGTGAAGAAATAAAAGTACATAGATACAAAATGTTAAACTGCCTTAGTGGTCACCGCATTACTGACCGTCTCTTTGTGTCTCGCCGTACAAAATGATAATTGTCTGTTATTATGACAGAAGCGCGTGTCTCGAACGGAAAAAAAAGTGAAAAGATGTTTTACAATGCTGCAGTACAGTACTTAATATAAATTCATCGTACTTCGCTGCGATAAAGATATAAACTGGTACGTGTATATACACATTAATACCAATTAGGTATTAAACGAAATTAAAGAAACGTAATGTAATGTTACGTAACACTAATTTGAATATAACTTGCTTTCTAGACCGCGAGCGCATTAAAACGAATGTTTTGCCGAATGGTGCATCAGATTACGTGGCTCTCGACTTCATAATCCATCATTACCATCGCATTTCGCTTCTGACGACTGCCGTCACATTGTTCACTGAATAGAAATCTCGATCGACTTCACTTTAAAATTATTTATCGCGTCAACATTTTCATCGCTATTGTTTGACTACATTGGCTTGTTTGCTTACAAATAGACAAGAAACGTTAATCGGTGGAATATTTTGTGCTCTCTACAACAATTACGGTCAGTACTTTATAGACATATAACAATCAAGTTTATCTTTTGTTTTATATACTCTACCGATACATATTAATGCCGCATGCAGTTTATTGGGTAATTAATAATTATATAAATATTTAGGCTTTTTTCGTTTCACGCTTCAGCGAGATTGTTACATGAGGATCGCGGAGCGTGAAAGGAAAAACAACAATGCAAGACCCTCTAATTGTTGGCAGGAGTCAAGATACGACCACTGTTGTTGCGTCACTGACAGATATGATATAATTAGTACTTGCGAGTGAGTATGAAGTTCCGTCGGTTACTGGTTTCACTGTCTGTTTCGACAGTTGTAAGAAGAAAATAATATCAGCAACAAGATATGTTGAACACTGATAATTGAATTAAATTCATATGAATTTAAAAGGTAGTCATTAATTGGTTGATTAGGACTATTTTTATAAGGATGAACACTTGATGTGACTGTAGGTGTGAATTGGATGGTCAGTTGTGTCACCCACATGCCATATTAACCGCAAATTGGTAATATGGTATATAACATAATGTTCTCAGGAAATAACAAAAGTTAGGTATGTAGTACAAAAATATCTCAGATCATATTTGGGAAAACAATAAGCGATGATCATGAGAATGATAACTGATTGGTGGTGATAAGCATGTTTATGGTTATGTGAGTATGTAAATTGAATGGCAAATTGACAATAACCTTCAAAAAGTGACAAGGATGTACGATGCTGTAAGAAGTTTATGACTAATCAATTCCTGTTATAAAATAGGAAGTACTCAAAGACAAGAAATCATTTTCATATCTTCGATGTTACACCAACTTCCATGCAGTATAGAATATGTGACAAGTTTATTTATATAAGACAGATATGTCAATGAGTACAGAAAAGAATTTTGAAATTTGGACAATAATGTAGTGTTAATGACCAAACAACTTGTCAAAGGACACATTAAACATTACCTGCTGTATGTGGTTTATAGCACTTATTTAAATTGGTATAGATTTAGTGATCAGATCCACAAATAATGTCAAAATAATAGCTTATTCTGGGACTTTTAACCTTTTCATGAAAGAGGTCCAAAGAAAATTTATCACAACAGTTCCTAAGTCCAGACAACATGTAATTTATTAGTGAATAACTAGGGCGATAATATACATAATTATACACTCTTGTTAAGTGCCATTAAGGTTTATTTAAAAACTCCCATGTTCCAGATCATTCCTTAGTTATTTGGCTGGATTAGAAAACATTTGGCAACAAACTGCCATCAAATTAAAACAGTGATACTATTAATGAAGAACAGATATTGGGTATCAGACTTTGAACTGGTGGACAAAGCACACCATAAGTCTTCATGTTTCAGCTCCATATGTAGCTCCGTAGCTCCATATGTACTGTGCAGTATGGATGGCAGAATTGCCTAAGTGCCTCATTCTTTTTATATTTGAGATACCTAATTGAAACAATTCAATTGGAGTAAACAGTACACAGTGGAGGGAAGCTTGTATAGATCAATTCGGAAAGAAGCAAATCAGTTATATGGACAAATGCCAAGCAGAAGATAAGCTGTAATGGTTTTCATTAGGGGAGGTCTATGTCCAGCAGTGGACTAAAATAAGCTGATGACATGGCATGACAAATCAGTTATAAAATATGTATGAAATGCTTCACAAACCACTGTTCCTACCGATATAATGACAAATTGGATGATGACTTGAAACCTAGCAAGTTTATTAGTACAGTCATTTAAATTGTCATATTTTATAGTATAAACCATACAAGGCATAACAAAAACCAAATATTAATGTTCTCATATCAACTTATAGTCCATCCTACTTTTAAAATGTTTCTTAATAATTATGTCGATGTATCGACGTGAAACACCATACACTGTAAAAAATATGAAAACATATTTGTTTCACATTATTTTGTGTTTCACAATGTAATGTATGCTTAAATATTGATATCTTTATGTTTTTATAATATAATGCAATGATTTAATATTGGTGAAGCAAATAATAAATTTTATGCGAAAAAATAGCATACGAAGCGATTTAAGGCCCATTTCAATTGTTTAATTAAACAATACACCGTAAAAAAAAAATAATAAAATCTCCGGCCCTCGTGTAGAAAATAAACAATCCATGCTTCGAAATAACACGCCGTGATAGACAAAAAAAAACTTTGTCTTCGACAAGTGCAGGAAAGTCAAGACTTTGATATAGTTATCAAATTATACCGATCGATATTTTAAACTACAAAGCGTCGTCATTATATCGCTCGGCATTCACTTACTTCAAAAAACCTTACCTTAGTCACAGGTTTATTACAAGCTCTTACATCTACAAGCGCGCTATTCTTTGCGGGACTCTTCTCGGGTATTATTTCCAAACAATTGATTTCTCTTATCGTTTCATCTTTTACAGGAGGCATATCCTTCACACAAATTTTAATACGAAACTTTCTGCGGTAAGCTTTAATTCAAAATTCTACTTTTCAGTTATTCCTCACAGAAAATACTACTATACAGGAATTACAATCATAATTTTATTTCAACCGAAATGACACCTAGTACACGAATGTGAAAATCGAAATGAAATGAACAAAAAATCAGTATGCCTCTCCTCTCCTCCGCCGCTGCGAATGATTTCACAGATAACAAATGACATAAGGTGTTTTCTTAATATATAGTTTCAATCTTGGATTCTCTTATTTATGGTAACGTAATTGTTATGATAACAAAATTCATGTTTCCACAGCAGTTTGTTAGAGAATTATTAGAGTCCAGCATAAAATAGCACTTATAAAAAACCTCATATTTAATTTATATAGTTGTTGATGAAGACGGGGTTCGCAATTAAAAGACGCGACGTCCGTTAATTTAGCATTTCGTTTTGTAAGTATAGCTTGAACATATTATCATGTGTCGTTCTTGTAATCTCTGTCTCACGTCTTATTTTCAGAAGTTTCTGATAACTTGCTGTGTTATTAAGCAATAAGTAGGTAACTGTGTTTTTCATATACTTACAATGGATGAAAAGATTATATGGAACTCGCTCAAGAAATTTTGTTATAACCGATAAGACTTTTTCTAACAGATTTGCTTCCAGATTTGTAACATGATTTATCGTTAACAATTTTGGTAGAATAATCAGCACTACAAATGCTATATTTGTCTATAGAATCATAGTATTTCCAATAAATAAATTAGATGTAAGTACGTAAGGGGTAGATGAAAGTAGTTTTCGGTACATTAATTTAAAAATTGAGTGTATAAATATTATTAGTCGTCCTAATATAACATCTTTGTCGCGATATTAAATCATTAAAGTACTATTGACATGACTTCGATACTTTTAAATTTTATGTTAATTGAGAGCGTAACAAAATTACTTATATACAAAAAGCATCGGTAAATACATAGTTACTATAGACAGTAGACTACACAGACTAGTCAGCTGTATGCATGGATAGATTTGTTAATAGTGTGCTGTTTACATGAGACTGGTATCACTTTGTTGAAAGCAAGTCCTTACGGCCTAAATCGAAAAGATGCTTCGAAAATTTTTTTGAGATTGTCATTTCGTGTAAGCATCAACAGCCCAGCGGTTTACGCTGATAATTAAAAATACAACTTGTAATCAAACAAACATAAAGTACAGTATTTTACTCATTTTCTATGCAGAAAACATTTTCACATGAGCAATACTTTTCAATTTCCATAGTACGCTTCAAGTGCCGTAAAACTTAGTTCATAATTCTTATACATATCTACCTAATTTTTTTCTGAGCTCTTCCTTGTATCATATAATTATCTGACATACCTAATTGACTGGAAAAGATTTTATCAGAACATATGAAGACATATTACAAATATATTTTTGTCCTTTACAACGTATATTTAATATGACATTTTGATAAAAACGAAATATATTTCTGAAATTATTACAATAATATAAATGAAGTTATTGCAATTTTGTTCACGTTCAAAAAATGAAAAAAAAAAATATTTTTAGAATTTTTAAAAGATATATTCTGTCCACTTGGCGTTTTCAATGTTCCGAATGCATCTTCCTACGAAAACATGCTTATCAAGGTCATTGTACTATAGTCACCTTCAGAGGACTCATGAATTGAAGCGCACGTTGTATCTAAAGTTGATTGTAGCACTCCAAATACGAAATAATTACGATGAATGTTTTCACGTACTTCTAAAATTGTACAAAGAAATAACAATGTTTCATACTGTTTCGAATTAAACAGATACATGAACCGATCTATGTTTAATTCCTAACCGTTTATATTCAAATTTATATGTATTAAGTATAGTACGTTCACAAATCTTATATTCCAGTCATGCAGTAATGCGATTGTGCGTCTTAATTTCAAATTATATTTTACTGAAATAAGACCTTAATAATAAATAGAAAATAACATGATCATTCTCTCTATATTGTATGCCTACTAATACCTAATAACTACTTATCTAATAACCTACATTTTATTAGAATTAGATAAAATGATGTAACTCGAATGTATTACGAATACACTTATTATTTCTAAATGTAGTTTCTTAAATGTATTTTTTCCCATTGAATCATGTCTTTCTTAGTTTATACTTTTTTTAATTTT
>DWDT01004116.1:0-11550 GCA_018245595.1 Microceris scylla | reverse complement strand
GTTTCCTCACGATGTTTTCCTTCACCGTTAGCAAGTGATATTTTAATTTAAAACGCACTTTTGTAAAGAGGTGCGCGCCATGGGTTTGAACCCGGCACTCTTCCGAGAGTGGCTGATGTCGGAGTTAGTTGTTATGTTTAGAGTTAGGTTAGGTTAGGTTAGGTTAGGTATTATTAGTACTAGTTATGTGTTCAATGCAATACATGCCTCAATAATACTCTAAACAGCATCTAACTCCGACACAATACATAAATTACATAAATACATCCATCCATGTATTTACTAAACTCACATCATTGAAAGCATCATCATCATCATCATCAAACCTTTAAACGTTGCACTTTTGGTCACAAATGTCCTCTTAGGATACCAGGGCTATGGTTATACACACACAATGAGTAAGGCGTGTATTTTTTAAACCTTAGAATAAAAATCTGTTAGGTTCTTTCAGATTCAATTAATAATTTTGATTTTTCATTGTTGTTTAAGATAAATCTCTCATAGGAGTTCTTTTGTTCTAATGTCGAAGAACCACACACCTGTACCATATTTATTTTCTTTGTTTCTATCAGCCAGAAGACCAGCTGCAGCAAGTAATGGATGACCTGGACCGGCTGGTCAACGAGACGGTGTCAATGGATAATATTACAGACGTTTTCGAACAAGTTAGTACTGAACAATGTGATCAAATAGGATAATGAGATCCATTAGAGAAACATTTTGTTCCATGTATATGGGTATAAAGTACAGTTCATTTCATTCGAAAGCTATTTTTCAAAAGACATTTAATTTTTGAAGGATAATTTTAATGAAATATCTAGAAAGAAAAAAATACGCTTATTAGTGTTGTAAGGCCAGCGATACATGATAGAATACAAAAACAAAAGAAGAAAAAGATAATGACAAATAATTTCAATGTCTTTTTCATCGTAATTAACTCGGTATGATATTCTATTACAGGTGAACACCATTTTAGATGTCGATGACGATTTGGAGATTCCTGGTAGACTATTACATCTACTGGATCAGCTGGGATCTGCGGTGGATCTCAATGGATCTCACACGGCCGCAGCCGTTGGTACTAACGTTGCCCTCCTAGTGGGCGACGCGGACCCCGACAGACCGATACGGGGACTAAAAATAGCTACAAGGAACAGTGACAAGTTCACTAATGACTCTTTCGTTTTTATGACTGGTGAGGAATCTGACATTGTTTCTATTAAATGATCTGATAAGTAAATTTGCTAACGAGAGATTTACTAATATATTTTTTGTACATTCGTTGAGTGAAGCCTAACTATTCAATTATTGTACAACTCGTAGAAGTTAGCTAGGCATCTCGCGTCTATGACCTAGGTAATAGCGAGGGATGGACGCATGGGAATGACGCATGGCATGGGAAGCATTAGTGGCCGGAGTGTGATGATGGAAGCGAAAGCGCAGTCCTCGTATGTGCCAAGATGATTTTTGCATGTCCTTACATCTTTTCCTCGTAGATGAACATTTAATAACTATAATTTGTTCAAGTTTTTGGCCAACTGTATACTAACCAGAATTATCTGTCGCGTGGTGTCCAGAGGTGCCGGACTCACAGGCGCTGGAGGCGGAGCGCAACGAGGCGGTGGTGCAGCTGCCGGCATCGGTGGCGCAGGCGACGCGCCGCATCAGCTTCGTGGTGTTCCGTAACGACCGCGCCTTCCGCGCCCCCGCGCCCGCCGCCCCCGCCGACGCCGCCGCCGCGCGCGTCAACAGCCGCGTGCTCAGCGTCAGCGTGCACAACCTCACCAGCTTTGAGCGCGGAGAGGTACGTACTCATTTAGGGACATTTCGGATCCATGTGCAGGTCACCCTAAGTCGGGCGATTATTGCACCCCTTGACTATATCATTTTTTTAACGTGCATCCTACGTTTTCAGTTTTTTTTTATCAAGGGTTGCTATTAAGAATTGAACAGAACAGGCACTTTCTTATTTGCAGGTAATAGATATCCACATGAGTCCGCTAATGGCGAACATAAGCAGATACGAGAGACGAACTTGCGGGTACTGGCACTTCACCGGCGACGACGACAAGACTGGGTACTGGTCGCAAGACGGGTGCACCTTCATCCGAGCCACTAGGCCTGGCATGCTCGATACCTGTCGCTGCGACCATCTCACACATTTCGCAGAGATACTAATCCCACGAAGCGTCTTTTCGGAGAAAAACGAAGCTGTTCTAGAAGTTCTGTCAGTCATTGGATGCTGCCTTTCGATCTTAGGCCTCACAACTGTGGGTGTGACTGCCGCCTTGTTCAGAAGCTGGAGACGCGACTTCAACAACAAAATATGGCTCCAACTGTGCATATCTATTTCAGTGATGGCTATTTGTTTCCTCATCATCGTGTTCGCGAAGTTCGAGCACTACAACATCCCTTGCATGTTGGTTGGTATTGCTCTCCACTACTCGTTGCTAACGTCTTTTTGTTGGATGGTAGTTGCCGCGGTCGTCTCCTATCGAAGGTTGGTGTTGGTTTTCACTAGGGAAGCCTCGCACAAGTTGTTGAGAGCGTCTGCGTTCGCGTACGGAGCTCCCTGTGCCATCGTTGGTATTCTTCTGTCTGCTGCCCCGCAGTCATATGCAGGACGGTACGAGGAGAAGACTCCATCTGCAGCATTTTGCTATCCTTCAGGACTAGGGCTTTGGTTGGCTGTGTACGCTCCTGTAGCTGTAATGATTCTCGCGAACTGGACACTATTCGGTTTAATAGTCCGATCCGTGTTTGCGTCTAAACGGATTCAGAGACACGGCGACTCCAATGAAGCCCTGAGATGCGCTTCCGTTAGTTGTCTGCTCGTGTTCCTGTTCGGGCTGCCCTGGATTTTTGGACTCTTTGCTTACAACATTGGGGCGGCGTACCTCTTCACCATAACCGCGACATTCCAGGGCTTCATTCTGTTTCTGTTCTTCGTTTTGGGGAATAAGAAGACGAGAGACATGTGGCTCAACAAACTCAAGATAAAGCAGACTCGCAAGGTCCCTGTGACCTCTTCGACGTTTACTAATAGGAGTACAGGGTACAGAGGAGGCAATCCGCCTGTTACCTTGGAGGGCAAGGAGTCCAAGCCCAGATCTCTAACTTCGACTGACGATTCGAAGTTCTCTTGACGAAGGTCTCCCGTAAAAAGGGTCTGCTACGTGAATAGTTTGGAATGCCTTCACATATAGTATTATTTCTTTTAAAATTCTAGTTCCTGTCGGTCGCCGTCTAGTCCGTTATACAATCTGTTAATCATAAACTTACTGTACACATACATATGTGCTATATTGTAAGATAAAGATAAACTTTTGTCTCGAACTGCATTATTGAAGTCTCCGGAATATTTAGGATACTGCAACGTTTTGACTTTGTATATTGTTTTGTCTATTTCTTGTTAGCATATCCGAAGTGCGATGGAAAGGGACAAAAAATTCGGTTAGCTCTTTTCAAAACAGTACTATTGAGCGATTATGAATAATATTTCATATTTGATATTGATTGAATAGACTCTTATCTAATGTATACATACATATAGCTTACGCACAGATGGACAAAACGAAAAATACTAAAAAGTACTGCGACATGATTTATTAAATTTACTATTATTATTACATAAATAATATTACGTACACTTTGGTAATTTTAAATTGGATTAGGTTTCAAAGCATTTACCAAATATTGTTTACTTTATAGGGGATTTTTGTATAAGATCTACTATTAATGTTAACTAGGTGGCGCTACTTTATCGAATTTGTATTCGATGTTATTGACATCGTCTGATATAACTCGCAGGAGTTAACTAAGCTAGCTGTCATGACGTAATAGCCAAAGTACACCAATAAGAGAGCCAATCCGAGAGAAAGCCAATACGAGAGCGGTAGGTACTGGTAGCCGAAGTCTGATGGTGTTGGAGCAAGCGCACTCGTCGCAAGTGCCATGTTGATTTCAGCGTGTTGGTCAAAACTGTGTGCGATAACTTGGCACCTGCGTGATGACGTCACAGCAGCGTGTGTACGTCACAGCTCGCAGAGCGCAAATTTATTACTAGACTCTTAGAGATTTGTTTTAATTTATTAAGGACTATTTTTTATCATCGAAAGGGAGTCCTTTAGCAGTCCATATCCGA
The DNA here is from genome assembly GCA_018245595.1 of Microceris scylla. Classification (NCBI taxonomy): domain Eukaryota; kingdom Metazoa; phylum Arthropoda; class Insecta; order Lepidoptera; family Hesperiidae; genus Microceris; species Microceris scylla. Next base: position 7,406 of record DWDT01004116.1, on the reverse strand, counting down.
ATACATACTCGTAGCAAGTAGCTCCCAAGTTATCGCACGGGTTATAATTATGTATATGTATATTTAAATCCGTTTAGTGCTTTTTCATTGTACTGTAAATATTTATGAATAAATGCAATTAATTGTTAATTATTTCTTGTACAGAACAAAATAATAAAAATGTTTTGATATAATTATTATTGTTGCATGTATGCGGTAAGTTTTGAGGCATTTAATACATGTATAGCTATTTAAACAAATTAACTACTTATATTCTTAATAATAAAGTCTATTATTTATTACGCCAGTTTTTTTTATTTTATAATGTATGTAGGTATATAAGCTTTACTTATTTTCTGATGGTTTATATTCGCATTAAACTATCGTGCTTAAATATAATTTGTGACAATATTTTTTTTCTTTAATTTTTTAAATAGTTTCTTTTAAACATAACTCTAAAAATACTGAAAATTACTATTATTCATTTCACATAAAAAGGTTACATTAAGGTTAAAGGTTAATAAAGGTTACATAAAAAGGTTTCGTGATATAAGTTCGGTATGACGTTATTTATTATCCAGCCCAGAGTCCAGATATTGTTAAATTTGTTTGCTTGTATTGTTGAATTTGTTTTGTCTTACTGTGAATAAATTATTATTTTTACCGTTATTTGTTTTTGAAAGCTTTCTCGTTTTGTGACATATTGTGTGTTTATGTGTCGTCACATACAGAAATATGTGAAGTTAAAAAATGTGTTACTTTAAAAATAAAAGTATAGATGAGATAAGCTATTATAAAAATGAAAATTGTTGCAGCTCTAATATACACGCCACTGGTTTAATGCTAGATACTGGCTCAAAATAGATGAAAATTTTATAACAGTCTATTTATGTAAGGTAAGGTGTATGCTTCAAAGTGTTTTTACGAGGTTTTAATAAAAAAAACTATATTTTGCTTAATTATGGACACTCAACGTATCATTGCCACTTGAACGATTATCTAGAACCAGCGGCTTGTAGTTAATTAATGACATGAGGCAGGTCGGCCGGTCCGCTCGAGCCGGGACAGATAAAAAAGGATAAGCTAGTGTCGCACAAATAGATGGTTGCTTAGCAACACCCTTGTGACTTACGCTTCATCACCTACTCGTTTACGTTTCCATGACATTGAAAATATCGCTATACTGGACATTCCTTTGCTGACTCCCGCATAAAAAACACGCGCACAAAATGTTTTGGGGCGTGAGTCCCGCACTCGACTTGCAAGACGAGTATCTGAGGCACGGGGATGAAAGTGCTTACGAACTCAATTTTCTGGTTATCGGCGGATGCGACGCGAGGCACCTGATCAAGACGCTGGCACAGGCCTACCGACACAGCAGGCGCTATATGAATATTTTCGTCGTGGATGGATGTTCGGAGCTCGTCGCTCGACAGTTCTTACTCTTATCTCTGGCATTGGAAAGAACTACGCGATGTGGTCTTTTAGAAAAGACGAGACGCTTGCTTGAAGTGTACGGTAACCTTCTCCTCCGGCCGTCCACATCGAGATACTTGATCGCGAAAGCTCGACAGCTGGTTGGTATGATCACCAATCTAGACTACATGAACTGCCTCCTGCCTTGCGTGTCTTTGGAGCAGACGAAATATCGTGAGCGTGATTATATGGAAAATCTGTTTAACTTTTGGACCACGGGCAACACGAATCAGTTTAATGCTTGCGAGCTATGGGAGCACAGGATTAGGCACAGTCTTGGAGTGAGGTACGATAATAGAGCTGGAGTGTACGACTGGGATTACCATATGCGTCTGAAGGAAGCAGGAAGTCAGATTTGCTTTCAAGAGTACAAACATTTCCGAGAACATGGTGTTGCTTTTACTTGGTTGGAAACCGAAGTGTGCCGCCCGAACGTCACATTGGCGGCTGGAGTATATAGATGCGGAGATAGGTACCTACATCGAGGTTATCTCGGTGATATGGTGACGTCGCCCTATATAGCGTACGGGCTGGACTGTGATGACAAAGACATGCTGAAATCATCTCACGGAGTAAATTACAAACGCGCTACCGATGTGTCGGAGCGGAACGTCATGAGATTGCTCTACGAGTTGGAAAATCGACAGAAATTTGACGTAAACAGTTTCAATTTGGATAATCAGCAGAATTTGGGAATGGTGGTAATGAGTGAGTTGGGTGCGAAAATTTCAGTAAGCGGTCCCGAAGCGTGTTTGCTGCTGCGCGAAGATCGTGATACATATATAAATGTGGATTATGGTAAAGTGCATTTTTTGTCACTCTCAGCGTTGGACCACTATCCCCACAAGCCACAATTCCAAGGTTTGTTTCACGGTGTTTTCGTCGGGCACAATATGTTACCGCGTATCAAACCAAGCGTTTGGTCGATGGCGCGAGACGACGCTTTCGTTATAATGGAATCACGCAAGTACATGGTGGAGTTGAAAAGAGATGATGTGAAGGCTTTCGGCGAGCAGATCCAGCAGGCCGCTACCACAGCACAGTGCGAAAAAATAAATGCATTCAATCCTGAAAAAGATGATTTTGCCAAGTTTCTTATCAAAAGGCGTAGCGAGAGTTCAAATATATCCTTATAAATGTTGCATGCCATATATGAAATGGTTCTTTATTTGTTTCGCATTGATCTTTTTATTAATTTCATTGTTTATTTGTGTAATAAGAATAAAGTTCTAAAAATAATATTGACGAGTGGACATTACAATTATATTGATTATATTTATGTATTTTGTATAAAAGTTGTTTAATAATAACAAAACAAACCTTTTTCTACAGGGTTTAGTAAAAAGATCAAAATATATGTAGTTTCAGGATATTAGAAATGAGACTGTATTTTAAGCAAAGAAGAATATTACTTTTGCAATTGGTAAATCGCGTCATCTTGCGTTAGAATTAGAAACTACATTGGATACGTTTTGTTTTTATTAATACAGATGTCGCTGATTATTTTTTAAACTTCAACCATAGAATAACGAGTGAGGCTAAGTTTTTAACCGGGTACAGTCCAGACTGAGCGACAGTCTGACTGGAAACAGACAAATATTTTTTTCATATTAACAGGATACCAGCCAAAGCAAAATAGGTCATTACTTTTGTCCCAAATATATCAGAAAATTTCAAGTAGATAACCAGACCTGATTTTTTTGTAAATAGTGTTATAATTGTTCCATACTTCCAATGCTGGGTACTGGTACCCTTTGAAAATAAGACTTATGGTTGAACTCAAAATCTGCGTGACCGTGAGAAAATCTTACGACGGACTCACTTGGTAATATACTCCTGACGTATCTATTATATTTCTGGTACTTGTTTAATTTATCTATTAATTAACAACTCAGTCGTTTTTAAGGCACATTACGTACATAGTATTTCAAACGGTGTTGAGATAGGAAAAATGAAACAAGTTAAAAAATTGTGTCATCTATTTTCTTTCATTAATAATATGTTACATTCATTTAATAAATCATATAGCAAATATATTTACAAGGACAAAATCAAACGGATAATGTCAACGTCTCACACGTCACTTCGTTTTAAAATTCGTATTTTATTTTACATAATAATATCACTTAATTTAACATTCTCTAAATTAGTAAGGGCGGTAGTGGTGCGGCGGCACATCGTAACTGGCAACACTAAGCGATGTCGAGGCTGTATACCCTCTAACCAAGAGGAGGCTCCCCGAGTCTTAATGGGTCGTGTCGTGAATAAAAGTGTGAGTGCATTCAAGTGTCAGCATCCTGTCTCTCCAAAAATCAGCCAGAATTAATCGTGGTTTGTACATTCGCTCATATTTTCGGTGTTTTTGCGTCCAATGTGGCGCTAGTGTTGCCATTGCGTTTCACGTGACAGGTAGCAGCATGGCACCCTTTTACGCTATAACCGTATATAAATTAAGAGTCATAAATAATTAAACAGGTAATAATTAAACAGGTTATTAATTATGGATTTTTTGTAGCCCGTTTTTTAACAGAAAATATTTCTTTCAATGCTGCCATGATTTCGTATTATTCCCTATGTTCAGTTAAGTGCACACGCGAATATACATATATCGTTTACAAAAACTTGAACTTTAATATTTCTTCAATGTGTATAGATATAATGTGAGATTTTCGGAAATGGTTAATATCTGTTCAACGATGTATTATTATGTCACAAAAAAAATATTTTTGGAGAGAAAGGGGTGCAGATATACACAGGAATAGAAATATTTTCGTAACTATACAGTAAACAGGATCCATTGTTGCGTCTTAAATCTACGATAAAATTACGACTTACTCCTATACAATATTTCATCATTAGCTACACGTGTCTCATCTAAACATTCACTACTATTTGCCAGAAATGTTTATCTGTAGTATTTTTACTTGAGTTTCGAATAAGATTACCTAAATACGGTTCTATAAAAGTGCCTACGAATAATTTTGGACAATTTACGGATAAAAACTATGTTACATTTTTTTCACCATGTTTGTCCCTTGAGACTATGCAATAGTAGCATTAATTATCTCTCCAAATGAATACACAATTTTAATTGAATATAAATTAAAACGAATAATAAAAACCACAAAATTAATAATAATAGTGATTACTACTTAATTATATATTATAATATCAATTATGATTACAAGATGGCAGTGTTAATATTTTTAGAGTCTTAACTCTAATTATTGTGAGGGGTCGATATAGAATAGAAAATGGTGAGTGAAAAAAAAATCCCGCCCAGTTAAGGCGAATCACACACTTGCGTTCGGAACGACGCGACCCGCGGAGCGCGCGGCGGCGGCGGGCGGCGGGCGAGCAGCGGGCGAGCGGCGGGTCTTAAAACGCGCGACATCAATCCCGATGTCATGTTATTCAGGTGCTCTCGCACGGACGTGTGCGTGTGAGTCGTAAATCGTAATACCGACGCGAAATATACAAGATACGAATTGAAAATTGCATCGTACGGAAGGACTCTTAGCTAAGTCATGTTGTTTTCCTATATTGTGTTCATCTAAACATACAATTCTTTATAATCTAAAACGACAGATCAACATTTAATTTTTTAATAATAGAATGTCCTTTTAATTACTGAGTTTAGTTTCAACTTATGGCTAGACAGCTATTTTATTCATTACGTTACAATATTTCGGGGTACACTAATATACCCAATATATAATATTAATATTGTATAATATATCTTACCCTGGTAACGTGGCTAACGATTAGTGACATTAACTTATATACTTTACTGAATCGAATGGACACATGTATTTTATGTGACATCTACGTAATAATTCTAAGCGGCTGCTCGGTATTCACAAGGTGTAGAAACATCTCCCGAATGTAGAGGACATCATAGATCTACGCCCCGAGAGATTTTGGAAATGCGGAAAATTTTAATCTTTACATAAAATCTTTCGAGTCAATCGTCATCATCATGAACGAAATATATCATAAAAGTACATAATCAGATCGAATGGGCGTCAAATTAATTGGTTCAATTTAAAATTTTATCGATTCGAATTACAAGCTTACGAATGTGTACATATAAAAATGTGATTTTTATAACAGAACGTTTTTTAATTACGTAAATACATCTAAACGTGGAATGTAACGCTTAACATTATCGCACAAGAGGGAGCCAGCCGACACAGACGGGACGCGCCAGTCAGGGTGTAGTTACGATGAGCCGCGCGAGCACACAACACTACCGTGAGCAATGGCGATGTTGGGCGCCCTTCGCAACAGGCGCGGCGCCGCGCGCGAGACGCCGGCCGTGCGCGCGGCGCCGCGCCACCGGGCGGCCGGCACTCGCGGCCCGACCGCGTGCCGTGTACTAGTACGGCGCACGGTAGTATATTCAGCCGCTCAAATTGCTACTCGGTATCGGTGTCGCTTCGGCTGCTGCCGCGGCAAGCAGTGCGATGTCGTTTTAATTTTGTCGTACCGGTGGTCGATGTGATTTAGCCGGATGGGGATATTGCAATTCTGCTAATTCGTTCTTTACTTAAATACTTAACATAATCTTTATTTAACATAATCATCTAGCTATAGCTAGTTTATTTGCTGTAATAAAATTAATTAACATAAAATAAACAACCGAGATGGTAAACTCGATATTTTTAATATCATCCAGGACGTTACATATAATTATCATACATACATACGTTGTCGAGATAATACGTGACTTTTATACATGGCAATACATTAATCAACATATTTACAAAATACCGTTACATTGACATCGAGGATGATATATACATACATTCAGAACCACGACAATACAATTGGTAAAAACCAGCAGAATTGTGTAGAAGTCGTCAGTCGACATCGCACTGCAGCGGAGTGCCGCGCCCAGTTACAGAGTAATGCAATAATGTCTACCCTGTACGCGTTAATAACTATTATAACTTAAATATACATTATAACCTGTTTCTATGAGATTATCCCCGATCATCGAACACTGCCGCGCGACGGGGGCCAGCGTTGGCGCAGCCGAGCACTCCGCGGGGGCGGCCGCTCGGCCAGCCTCAATAGTCTTAACGTGCGTCAACATTTAATACAAGGGTGCTAACTTTTACAGTAAAACGGATACATATATCTTATTTCATACATTTAGAATATTCAGTTGCACGATGACATTATCGATCGAGCGTCCTATTTATAGTAATAACTCTAGCTTCAGCTACGCCAGCATTGGCCGGACCGGAGCTAGACGAATTAATTTTAACTATTCAATTATTTAACTTTTAAGTTATCTACGAGTTATATTTATGGCGTCGCCATCTAGCCTAGCGTTAACCCGAATCGAACGATAACGTCCTTCATTAACTGTCGTAATAAAATAAACGGAAAACTATAACAGCGTTTGAATGCCACCGGAGAGGAGACAAGATATACGTTTGTCTATCGATCCGTCATCGTCGGCGTAAATTCGATTAAGTTTAATGTAACAATAATTATATATATCGTATTATACATATTCTGATATAACTCGAAATAACTTTTTAGAATTGTAGTTATTTTAATAGCTAGATACAAAAAGGATTATCGGTGCACGGTGTTACGAGATCGCGTAGTATCGACTAGTAGTGCGTCGGTAACGTACTGTCGTAGGGAGCTCGCACGTGACACGGAAGGAGAGGTACCACGTCGCTCGTTCAATCACTAGCATTAGTCGCGAAGTTGGGCGCATATTCGGAGAGGTGATACAGATGACAGCGATTGTACTCTCCGGGGACGGTTGCGAAGCCCGCCTTCTCGTATCTCCTCGTCGGCGAGCGGAAACGGACACGGCAACGAACGAGCGGACCGCGGCCGCGCGACGCGACGGATCGAGTCATCGTGCTCGCGCCCTACGTTTTCGAGCCGACCGAGCTCGCTCCTGACACTCTCGAGCCGGCCGAAAT
>DWDT01004115.1:0-11552 GCA_018245595.1 Microceris scylla | reverse complement strand
GTGGAACTCTAATGGGTTGAAAAAAAAAAAAATTATCATTTATGTTTTTCTACCATAGATTTAATTGATATATTCAACGATCGTTATTTGAATATGTATTCTCTGACACATATAACATATTCAAACAAACTATAGGTACTAACTGGTCTCTGTTCCCGACAGAGACTCAACTGATACGTTAAACTGTTTTGACAACTACATTATTGTAACCGACTTTATTCGAGCATGAACCTAAATAATTCTCCTATGTTTCATCCCTAAGCCACTGTTTAAGGGGTTGATATCGTATAAGAAAGTATCCTAAGTCCTTTTTCTGGGTTACACCCACCTTCATACGTTCTTGGAAAATTATTTGCGAATTGTCTCACAAAAGTTATGCTAGTGACTTTGACAGTTATTTTACTAAATTATGGGTATTATCTTGGGACGTTTCCTCGGTTATCCGATCCCAATGTAGGCAGAGCCATGGCAACCAGGCAGGTAATAAAACTATACATACTCAAAAATATATTTGGAAAAATACTTGTGTGCATCATACAAATACGAACTTAAGACCTCTGGCATGGTCAGTTTCACTATGTATTAGTCGAACATGATGATCAAAAGATCAAGTTTAATACTAGTTACATAAAATATAATAATGGTTGCATAAAATATAATGCTACATTGTTACATCATCTTCATCATCAGATTATCTTAGGCCTCCCCCAAAAGGGGGTTCATGCCCGTAGTCTCCACGCTGGGCATGAGGGTTGCAGATCGCATAGGTCCATACATACATAATACATGAAATAAAATACTGGTTACATTACATAAGGAAAATGAAGTAGAACATAAATAAACAAGTGGGCTAATCGCATTATTTAAAGTTCGGCTCTCCCCAATTCCTAACTGCAACAGATGACTACGCCACGTAACTACGCCCCGCCAGTCTCAGTTGCTCGCCCAACTTTCTACTCGTCTAACTTCGTAACAAGGAAATGAACCCACGATCAGCCGAAAGTACAATTAATAAGGACCCTTAATTCGCACAAACATCTGCGGATCGACATTCGTCTATTGTAGCCTTTTTAGACCAATTCAAACTCAAATTCGATCATCTGTACCATTATATCATATGGTATATATGTACGAGTATGTACATAGATTTCATAAACGTCATAAATCACAAAAGTTTTCAATCATACATTCACAATTTCAGGCACTAATTCAGATATAAAAACAGGACTATCGTATTTCGTTAGTATGAGTTTAAATATCAACGCACACATAAGAGCTATAATTATAAGTATAAACTGAAGTTATAATAACTTCACTAAATTAGCCGAGCATTTTACAGCACCCTCTTGTTAAGTTATATATTAGAATATTATACACGTAGTTGAAGATTATTTTGTATACATTGGTCAAAGTCCTCCAAAGTTGTATTTGCAAAACTTTGACACAGCGCAAAAAAAAGCCCGTACAGCTTTACTAAACTCATTGGTATTCGAACAGCCATCGAGTGTAGCAAATTTATGGTCTCCGCGCATCTGCCGTGCTCCCATAACTCAGGATGCCACTCTCACATACTGATTAGCAAGTTGCATAAGGACTGTGGCTTGTATTAAATAACTACTGCACCCTTTTATGCAGTGTAGTGCTTAGTTACCCTAAATGCCAAGAAAACAGCTAGAATTCCCGCGAAAGCCAAATATTACTGTAATTAATAAGAATATTTGCAAATTTTATACCCGAATGTATATTATATCCCTTTTTGTAGTAGGTACTCGTATATTAGGTATGCTAAATGTGTATTGCTAACCCGCATTACTATTTTTCCTTAGTATTATAATCGCCAATATTTCCACTGCCTTTTAAATTAAATGATAATAATATTATTAAGAATTAGACATTAGCAAATCAATGGATCATGTTTTCAAAAACCGCCCGCGCTTATTCATAACAGTCATCTGTAACTGATAAAATCTCTCAAATGGTCTGTTGTTTGAGATCATTTATCTGTTCAGAGCAACGAATATCCACCTTCAGAAAGGACGTTAGTCCTGCCGAAACATAGTGTACAACTCAGTCACATATTCAGTCGATAATAAAGTAATGTATGAATGCCTTCCGTACCTGGGTCTTCCGAATCCAACAGCTTCCCGCTGTCTTCTTTCTATCGTCAGACCACCTGCTAGTAGAACGAGCTGCGCTCCTTTTACCGAGCCTAAACATACATATGAACGGTAATATGCACGCACACACATATACATACATATGTAATGTGTGCGTGCGTGTGTGCGGTGGCGCGTGTGTGTGTCTGTGTGCGTGTGTGTGTCTGTGTGCGTGTGTGTCAGGTGTTAACGAGGTTCGTCAATATGAGCGATAGTGCGGCCCTCGTACGTTAATGCGAGCTTCATTTGCGCCACTCAAAGGAAACAGGTACGTACACACGGCGAAACTGGGTTAACAATCCCATCTCTGATCAATATGAAATATGGTTACATTTATGGCAGGCTTTATTCTGTAGTAGCATAGCGAAACAGAAAAATCTACTCGCCTTTAATGGTATGTGTGTCAATGGGTTGACCTATTGGATTGGGTTTGAGTGTATTAATTTTAATTAATTACATTATATCTCAAAATTAAATACACTAATACTATCAATTAATTTACGCTCTCGTAATCCTCAACTCATTTAAAACGGCCTTATAAATAATTATAAATAATATACTCATGTATAATATGACTTACTCACAATTAATAATTACGCTAAAGCAGTAATCTGCTCGAATATAAACATTAGACACTAATGTGACTCGTTTATTTCACGTCTCCTGAACTGCATTTTTCATCTCCTTCGAAATTCTTCTAGAACTATACGATTTATATCTCTCTATCGATACATCTTTAACGTAACAGAAACATTGCAGGAAAGGTGTTAATGTAACTCGTCAACTTGTGTGAAAATGCATCTTTCAGGCCATAATAACGCAGACGCACCTGTGACGTCATCAATTTGCTCAACACTCAGAAAAGAGGTGCATACTGCTTAACGATATTAACACTTGAATATTCATCACTATTTAGTATACTAGTCGCTATCCCGCCACTGATCTGGAATTATATTAGTTACATCATAGAAAATTTTCATTCTTGCTCGTTTTTTTTTATTATTTGCAGGGTTATGTTAGCGAGAAAGCGTCTGATCAGGCAAATAGGATGAATTTAATTTTTTTGAAATTATGTCTAATCGTAATGTTATAATAAAATTTATCATAAGAACCACGGTGCGGAAAACAGATTTGTGTTAATATCGTCATACTGTATTGTGTATGTAAAAAATGCGTTACCATTATACATATTCTTTTATTTACCTTTATTGTTCCACTGTAGGAGAGCTAGGAATGGAATCTTATTTCTTTATACGTATTACGATTTTGAATTACTTATTTAAAACATGAATACTTCACTTTTTAAATAAATGAATCAAATGCACATGCTAATAACCACATCGTGAGGGATTTCGCGAAATAAACTTGTCTAAATGAATAGAAAATCGTTAGCATTGCATTCAATTCGACGGGCACAGATTGCGTATCTGATAAAAAAAGTATACCTCGCTTTTATATCGATAGAATACACCCACGGGATAACTAAAAACGCCAAGCGAACGAAACCACAGATACCCGGAAGTAATTAAATTGGGGTTGATACACACTGCAGGCGAGGTTAGCACTGGTGCAAACATAATAGAGACATCATGTCAGTTGCATTGACTGTTCATAAGGCATTGTGAGTTCGATTCCCGCCTGGAAGAACCACCACCTTTACTTAATTTATTGGCTATCTGTTTCAATATCCAGGGTCACAGTTAGCACAATATCTACCTAGTGTCTACTCTGATATCCATGTGTGGAACTGACCCAAGATTTTATTATTATACATATTTATTATGTCCTCCAGGTAGGTAGAGTGACGATATACGCAAAGCGGCTGGCAGTGGTTTGTCAGCTGAAGATCGAGCTCAGTGGCGTACCATCGCAGAATAGCAGTGGACGGGAGTAGGCTGATGATGATGATGATGATTATGTACTGTTACAAGCATAATTGAAAATTAAAATTTTATTATTGTCCTGCTTTATCCCCTTCAATAAATATATTTACATCGCATTCTCACATTACGTACATCGCATCCACTAAGTATCGTTTCGCTTTCACTATATCACTTTCTTTTTATCTCTCTAGCATTTAGTTGCACCAATTATATCTGAAATTTCATGGAAAACTACTTTGGTTAGGCCGCTGTAGTACCAAGAAAATAAAATAGCAGTTTCACGTTTCGCGCTTGAATTTTAAAATGTGTTGTACAATCACATATATCGTATTACTGTACTGATAGAAAAATGCAAAGTGCTTCGAAAATTTCGCATTACGAACATTCCAGAAACTCGCTAAATCGAATAACAATAATAATTGAGTTTTAGAACAACTTAGTCGGAAAACTTTTATTAATTAGTTCAAGCTTTTACTTTTGAAATATTAAATTAATTGATGAGACAAGAGTTAATTATAAACCGACCCTAAAACTGACGATAAAAGGACAGCTATTAAGTTATAAAATATTTTATTATAAAAACCTAATATTATTCAAAATTTATTATACGTTTTCTTTATTTGTTTTTAATTCAGTTTCCGCTGTTGAGAACAAATACTTATATAATAGGCTTATTTCATAAACAGTAATTAAAAGGTAGATACAGCCTTATATCTACGAATATCTTTTGACCACTACATTGTCCTTGCATTGATGTAAGCCAGTTTAAATAAGGTGATAGCCAGGCTCACGGTAAACACAATTCAATCTAAATAAGTTTTCAGTGTTTCACTACTTTCCTTATTTAATGTTTATGTTAGTAACGAAACTTGGAAGCGAGATTAAATTTCCTTACTTTCTTTTAAAAGCTCATGTGTGAACCCAACGTGCGATACTCAAACGTTTTTAATTGCACAAAAATATAAATCACCAGTTCAAATGTAGGTAAGCCGCTATGCACCACGCCTCCGCATCACCGAAAAACACAAAAAAGAACCATTTACAACTCTGGCCGAGTGCCCTGAAAGTGCCTCGCGAACGGAAATGGAACAAAATACCAAAATACAAAATTTCTCTCTACAATATCGAATGGGTAGAGTTAGTTTTACTTGGATAGAGTTTAATTTGAATAAAATATAACTCGCTTTTAGCCCTGACGTAAGATAATGTTCAAAAAAACGGGGTCAATATTCAAATGAATACTGCCAGTGGAAAATTTTCAGAAGTAGGTATTTCTATGAATTTGAGAGACTGATGAACTGTCGTGATTGTTAAAGATCGATAATAAACCTGGTCTGATACTGCCACGGTCGCCAAAAATAATGGTGACATAAGAGTTGGCTTCTACGCAGTATTTTCAGTGAAACACCACCACAAAAACACTTACAAATGTTGAAGTACTTTCAAAGACCTTCATATAACTGCAAATATTTTGACAACCAGAAATTTACTAACAGAAATAAACTATCGATAGCATAGCTGAAACCGAAATGAAAATCTCAGGATATACACATATATAAATACATTTGTACATATATGTGCATACATGTGTATATGTATTTTCGGATAGACGGACAACAACCTTAGCGAACATGTAGTTTTAGTTTTAATTGCACTACACATTTGAGTAGTTAAATGTCTAACTGTGAGAAGTTTGCGCCATTATGAGGCCTGATTACTCTCTGGTACGTGATTATCCTATCAATTTCTGCATTTCATTAAACTTTGAAGCCCAAGCTCATAGTACCCACTTAAAACTACAAACATGCTTATCTACGGGGTGTCGTATCTACTTTAATATAAATGCTGAACTTGGTAAATATTCAACATAATTGGGTATAGCAATTTCATATAATTAATATATAAAAATTCACCATGACAGTTTACTGTAAAATTCAATGTTACTGTGAAAAATAACAATTTAGGATATTAATTCCATACAACAATTCAACATACAGTACATAGTCAACTACAAAGTTTTGTCCCTATTTGAGTTTACATAATATATTAATTATATTAATTAATAATATATTATATTGTATATTGTTTGTTATATATGTGTGTGTATATTGGTATGTATGTATGTACATATATATGCATGTGTGGATGTATATTATATATCATCATAATATTCATTTTATGCTATATAAATATGTATAAAATAAATAGATATTTTATCTTTATTTAGCAGGAAATACTTCCGAAATATATGTCAGAAATATTTAATGCTAAAGATTAAAATATTATGATCGTTTCATAATATATTAATAGCTTAATGAACAATTATGTATGCTTCAAACCAAAACAACAAATTGTATCTTAAGAGGGTAACGCAATTTCCAATTAACTCATCTCTTTATTTAAAGCACAAGCCGCCAAAGTTTAATTCTCGGAACGCTTTGAAGAGAAATTCGTGTAAAGCAGGCATCTGTAGCGACGAACTAATAACACAAACTCAGCCAACGTTCACCTAAAAACTGGGTTTTGTGAATGCACCGACCGCGTTTTTTTCTGTAAAGTGAGGATAGAGGTAATGAAGATATTAAGGAAAAAGGTAATATATTTTTAGACGCCACCAGCTAACCTTTCAGAGAGAAAAATCTCGATTTTTAATTAAGCACGCAATATACATAATATGTGAAAAGTATTCTTTAATTAACTTTCAATGTCAGTGAGTACATAAATAAAAAACAAAGGTGCCATAGATTTATCACTGTTATAGGCGCATCTTCTGGTTCAATCCGATTAGATCCGCTGTAGGACATTACAAATCACGGGTTAGATAAACTATCAAAAACTAAGTAACTCTACAGCGCAATGAAATACGAGTATGGTGTTACAGATGTCGTTAGCTGCGCACCACCTGCTCAATTCCACACAAATCTTTGTATTCTCTATTCGTTTCATGAATAACGCATGAATCTTTCAGATAATAGTTTACGCGTACAACCGTACTGATATAAAGCACAGCAATATTCTTTATTGATTCGGTAGTGTACTAGAATGCATGTATGAAGTGCAGTCACGTAGATGTCGCTACTGGCGCGCCACCTGTTCACTTCTGGACACAGCTGTTGCACGGTTCATTTCTCTTATGCATAATGCATATAAACGAAATAATAATTTTAGATACATCACAGTAACATTCTGTTATAATTCTGTATGATAGAACTTACAATGTGAAGTCCAAGTACAATACAATTATATCTTTTGTCCATATAAAAAACTTCTTGTTTGTTTTGTTTATTATTGCCTAATTCAGCAATAGTAATTTTATTATGACAAAATAATTAAAGACCTCTGTAACTACGTATTCGGCGAAATATTCAGTAAGAGTGTGATGTATGTACGAGTATGTATGTATTTGCCAGAACAGCGCGACTTGCTCGAGTTCGACACGACGCGACGCCGTGTGCGGAGACGGCAATATCAACATTCATGAAATAAATCCGCTCGCTGGATCTCGTACCGACTCAATTTGCTATTTAATATTGCCGTAATATACTAAATTCTCCGGATATCGCGCTAGGTATTTCGAAATTCTAACTCGTTTGGAGTTTGAACTTACTCGTACATACATCTGCTGGAAATCCTTTTTTAAGGAATATCCTATCAGAAATATGTAACGCATGACATGCCTTCTACTATTTAATTTGAAAAGTATGCTTTCACATCTTTATCTTTTCTTAAATGTCTTTTAAAATATGTCTTATTAATTATTAGAAATTTAATTTATTTATATAACAAATGAGAAGGTATCAGTTACCTATGGTCACTGCCCTCCATAATAATAATGCAATCCGTCTCAAAAATATATTAGAGGATTCTTAGTATCAGTTAATTTAGTTAGTAATTGTTGTTAATTAGTAAATGATTGTTGACTGATAGTAGAATCGCAGGTTTGATTAAGTAGTTTGATTAAGACATATTAATATAAGTGCATTTGCTCGTATTATGTATTAGCTAATATCTGTCCTTATCAACATGAATCACTAACATAATATAAGGACTTGACTGACACTTAAGGACTTGCATAACTATGTGGTTACCACTTTTATGCACGTCGACAAGGAATTTCTTCATTTGTATCTTAAAGGCGACTATATGAATAAAAAAACAGCCAACATCGCACGATGTATTTGAATAAAATTAGGTATCATGACATTTTGACTGTTAAAAATCCCCACCAGTAATAAGAAAAAGATTGACCTACTTTTGAAAATATATTTTCAAAAGAACAAACACAGGAGGAAGGAGATGATTTTCACGGGTGACATATTACCGAGCGATTCACATTCATAGATTTTCCGCAATGTACCAGGAAAACTCTGGAACGTTCGATCGTCTCGCGGCAAATGTATAATGTCGAATTTTACTTTTATACCGTTTTTTAGCTTTCGGCTCCGCGGGACCCTTTGTCATATTTCGTGAAGCGTATAATTTTACTTTGCGGCTTCGCAATGAACGTTTACACTTAAAGAAATCTAAAAATGTTATCTTAATCAAGCGTCCGTTATTACGTGTGACCGTGTTACATGTTGACATATTTGCGCCTGAGTTGAATTACTTGTAAATCATGTAGTGAAATTGACTGTGACGTAATATTTTTGAAGCATTTATAAAGTTTAAATCTCTGTATGGTATTTAAAACTTAATACTCACGTATGTATAGTACGTAAAGATGATCGGGCATCGCATTTTGAATTATTCTAAATGTCCTAATTTCCAATTATGTGTAATATATATAACATTCCAAAAATTCCAAAAATATCACGGTTTGAAGATCCAAGATCAAAGATTATATTACTGCATCCTTTGTAGAACAAATTTCCAGGCGAATTAAGTGAAATGGAAAAGAAGAAAATTGTAATTAATACGGTTTAAAGGGGGATGGGGGATACGCACCGCCCACGTCGCGACGAAGGGTAACAAAATGAATCCATTCAGTTAATTTCTTAAGTATTTTTCCAAAAGCTAAGTGGTCAAATCCTGTTCAGATTATTAGGTATTGTGGTTAAATTAATCAAAACAATTTACATTTATACTCTATGGTTGCTAACTGTATGCTCCAGATTTCAAGTTTTTTTAAAAATACGATAATCTATTCTGTAGGTAGGTACGCTATCTCGTAACGCGTAAGATACACTGAAGAAAAAGATAGACTGAACTAGAAATAAACATTGGCATAGATGAATGGCGAGTATATACATGAATCATATAGAGCTTTAAGTATAAATTATCTAATTTCTTAATTAAATCATGTTCAATGTTTATCGTATTAAAGAGTAAACACGGCGACAAAAAATATATGAAAAATATAATTATTCTAACTTGACTAAATAGGTTCCAGCGGTTGGAGAAGTCTCCAAGACTGACGTTCGTATATGAACAAAATAATGAGTGTGGAACAAGCACGTTTAATCTGCAAGGATTTGGAGTTCTGTGCTCTTTGCCTACCCTTAATGGCCATGATGTAATGATATAATAATAATAATAATAAATGTACATAACACACGTACAAGATAACTCTAGACATTAATGTTATTCATAGGGACCGCCTACCTCAAAATGCATCCGCTGTGAAACAAATTTTGTGTACGTAAACGAGAACACCCTTTGAACCCCAACTAGCCCGGGGGGAGATGGCTGATGTTAAATTTTCACAACACACTCATCTGAGAATATGACTTATGTAGGCGTTAGCGAGCCCCAAATAAATCTTGCGGCAGGTTGATATTAAAACATAAATTTGTACTACCTACGTATGATGTAATACTACAGATTTAGAAAGTGGAAATTCGTAAATAAATAACATTGTTTTAATTATTTATCACACTAATACGATTTTGACTAATTATTTATGTCCAAATATCTCTATATCCTCTCATCATCTATCATCTCTATACCTTTATAGGAACCCGGCACACTTTTATTATCTTTATATTTGTGTTCACAACAAATCTTGTGCCAGTAATACATAATATTAAGTCCGGATACTTAGTGCTCAAAAATCGTAAATAAAAACTTAAAATTCCGATTACTCTTCAAAGTATTGATACGTTTAATTAAACCAAAATCCTATAACTACACCAAATGTGAGTGACCTATATATAAACATACATACATAATTAATATCTTAGTTTTAATTACACAGCCCCACCGTCATATGTATGTACACATATCGGTATGAACACGCATGACATACGAGCGGTATCATTCATCGGGGCAATATTACGCGGAGGTTATTAATTAGGGAACACGAGTAAATTAGGGCGATTACACTCCGCACGAGATTTGTGTTGCGCTGCCCTCGAGTGGATGCGGAGAACAGAAGATCTAGCTTAGAGGCCAGCCATTGGCGAGGACTATGTCCAGCAGTGGACGATGACGGGCTGATAGTGTGTGTGATAAGTCAATTATTAGCATGCGCGTTTCTCTGCTTACACAGGACGATGGGAGGTTACGTGACTCATACAAATGTTGGCTTGCTGTGTTAGCTTATACAGTCTGACGGTAGACCACAGGAAAGCATGTAGAAATATGTTTAATAACTATGGTCATTTTAACAACGGTAGGCAGGATATTGAGAAGTTGAACATGAATACATTTCGTCTGCTTTATTCCAATTGGTTTGTACAAGAGTACATGTTATCTGTTACACATATACATACATATAGGTACAAGTATTTCCTTCAAGAGCAGGCAGAGTTTAGATCTATCTGCTAAGGCCCTGCCAGACTTATTTGTCTGTTCTATATTCTTTAAGATCTTCGTACATACTCGCCTACTGAAGGGGTATTTGACCTGGCTTTCTTTCAAGATGTCTCCGATTTGATCCAAGTATGTACGTACGCTTAGATCTGCCGCTTCTGTTTCTACCATTAACTTACACTCGCTTACCACGTGCTAAAATATATACATATGTAGTTATATATATGGTTTATAATATATAGGTATATTTATTTACACACATTATTTATTTTAATATACATTTTGTCAAATATGTAGGTACTCGTACACAAATAACACGCACAAACCAAATAAATATTTATCAAATAAATATTAACGAAATCAGATATTTAATAAGGGATTTATCAGTGTACCCGATATTAATTGCTGGGTGAATTGAAAGTCAGACGGTAAAATTAGGGCAGGAGTTATCAAAATGCTTTACCAACACACATACCTACATATATACTTTATAGACATAGATATAATTTCTACTGCAAATATTTATCTATTTATTTTATTTTAGGAGCGCCAAAGAAACGTACATTTCACATATTTTACAGAATAATACACATAACATTTTAAATGTCGCTTCAATTATACACAACCACGGCTAGCGTGAATGTATGAAAGGATACAATATACTTATAGGACGCTTCGTAATAATCAAGAAATAATAGGTTTACAAATTAAGTGAGATTACAGTGAGTTTACAATAAATACAACGGTAAGAACAGAAAGTAAA
>DWDT01004114.1:0-11552 GCA_018245595.1 Microceris scylla | reverse complement strand
CTATGGCCTTAACCTTCTCAATATGAGAGGAGACCCGTATTCCAGCAGTGGAATTGTAATGGGTTGAAAAAAAAAAATTCACAAATTATAGAAATATTCATAAATGTGAAGCCTGCATATAAAAATTAATTGTCACATATAGGATTTCTACACTTAATTTATGTCACATATAGGATAACATGTCACATAATTGTTTTATAAGCACCTTACATTAGACCCTGCCAACTTTGTTTTTATTTTAATTATAGAAAATATAAATATCAACTCTTTCAATTAGATAGTGTTCATGTTCAACAAGAGTTTTTATATCCTACAAATTAGAAACAAGAACTCAGACCATTGGATGCTATAAGCTGATAAGGTCACTGCCAACTGTGGATGATTATATATTTTTTGTTATTGCTGGAGTACTTATTCCATTAGAGAACCAAAGTTATTGACATAGTCCAAACGATTAGCAAGCTGAAGTGGCAGTGGGCTGGTCACATCTGTTGCAGAACCAACATGTTCTGGACTGAAGGCCATGACTTAGCAAACATAGTATAGGACAGCCTCCAGCTATGTGGACCAACAATATACGCATGTGTGTGTATTTGTGTGCGTGTGTGGGCGTTCGTGTGCGCGTATGCGTGCGTGCATGTGTGTTTGTGTCTGTGCGTGCGGACGTATTCACGTGTGTATGTGCTGATATACTTAAGGTATATGTTTGTAGTTTTTGAGGATTTATTTGTACCATTTTTTGCTGATTGTAAAAGATTGGTCTAGGCCAATGTTTCTCAAAGTGGGAAATAAAAACCCCTTGTGGGTACTGGAGGCTTTCAGGACCAAACAGTAAAGAGACACATTTACCGTTCCTCTAGAACACAAGGATACCTTTATAACCCACTCTGTAGAATGAAAAATGCAGTGATTAGCGGGAGTATTAAAAATAATAATATTTTGAAATGGGTAGTCAATGAAATGAGATTGAGAAGTAGAATGGTCTAGACAGTTTTATTAGCGACTACATATCTTTACCTTAATGGTTCAAAACTATAATCATCAGTTAATTTAAAAAATTACCTGACTTTTGACTAGAGATTCTTATGAGCAATGTTGTAACTGCTGCTAGTTACTACTTGTGGTCCGGACAGGTAAAGATTCCACCATTAACAAACAATGGAAGCGAAATCTAAGCACACTTAACTAAGAAACTTCATAAGTGAAGCGATGACTAAGTGAATAATTCCAAGTCCCAAAATTACAAAATGAGCAAAATATACTACTTGTGATTTCCTGAACAGTATCTGGAGTGACACAATAATCATAACTCAAATTGAGATTTATTAATACTTTAAACATTATTAAGATTTTAATACCAATACAAACACCTTGCCATTTGTTTTTTTATAATCCCAATTTAACCCTCTGTGGACTTGTATAACTTTCAGATCACATTTGAATTTATCAGCATTTTATAAAATAATTATAACTTTTTTCATGAGATGGTGCAGAAACCTAACTCTATGATATTACCAAAACAACCAGAATTAGTAGTATAAATTTGTTTTTATTTCCATATATAGCTCTATAATTTCTAATTTTTCGTTACATTTTTTTATTATTTAACAGGCAAATTCGGCCCATAAAGGGTTAAACCGTAAAAACTGTAATTTTAAAGTTATTATAATTCATAAGGAATTTATGAACTGTATATTACAAATTGTAAGTTCAAATCAAACTATTACAGCTAAAAATTGAGTAATGTGACAATATGTATTTTTGTAAGCAGATATACTCAGTACGACGCGGCAAGAATTTTGGAGTAAAAAATGTTTATCTATAAATAATTATTATTATTTATTATCATTTTAAATCATCATAATTACTACCGGTGCTTTACTCACATCTTCAAATATGGAACCGACGTTAGCAGTGACGAGCAGCAGCGGCACTTTGTCCGAACCCATTTTTTTGAACTTCAACATGATTCAAAATCCGAAAACAAACTAAGAATGTTGAATTGCCAGTTATATCCAGACTGGGCGGATTAGGCGTGCGTACGCCCTATCTACGCGCACAACTGATAACATTATTATGGTCACAATTGTTGTTTTCCCCTGCTTAACGTATATAATACGATATCGTGAAATCGTCCTTAGCTCTCGCCCTTTCAAACCTCTGACATTTCCAAATGAAATGAATGAATGACGTTTTGTTTCACAACACGTAGTATTGTTTTACGCATAGCTTTATGCTTTTCGATTTTTTGTTACGTCACGTAAAATGTTACGTAAGCCTCTAAACCCACGAAATTTAATAAATATCAAAATGATTTATGAAATAAGTCAATGATAGAAAAATTTAGTTAAAATTTGTAAAAGTCTTGTATAATAACATTAACAGCAATTTCTTTTCTGCTCAATAAATATGTGGAACGGAACGTAAATATCGATAACGACAACAGTCTGTTATTAGTTGTTACCCAGTGACGTCGTTTTGAGTTTTACGTCACACCCTGCTTTCAGGGACGTACTTGCATATTTTTGTCATAGACGTCGTCGTAAATCGTTATCGCAAGACTAAGAGTTAAAATTGAATGCTTATAAATCAGATAGCAAGACGTTGTTTATTATTTATTGTTTTGCGTGGGTTGAATAATCATTAGAGGACAGATTTTTGAGATTACAAGATGAAGTCATCCGACTTGCCGTACTTACTTATTATTAAGTGAAACAAGTTAAATATAACGTGTAAAATTTTTGTTACGCTCACGGTTCAACTGCCCTTAATAATAATATAAAAAGTGTGTAAGCGGCAGTTAAATAACTGGGTTCATTTTAATGTTCTATTCCTTTGCAATACATCTCTGTGGAGCGTACCTTGCTGCACATGTGCGATCCGTATTCAGTGCACAACCTTTTATAATCAGTTGAAATGGAAATCGATTGCTTTGTTTCTATTCAAGTGAAATAGGTCGGGTTTTCTCACGTGGTCATACTGGTTTACGACATAAGGTAGATATGCTCCACGAATATTAACGTATTTCTATGAATATATTTTTGTAATATGTTTTTTTTTATATTGCAGCGATGATTGATATGATTTAATGTGAATTAAATGTAAAATTATTTGAAAAAATCATTCTAGTTACAGGAGCAGGATGACGTTTACTCTATTCTTCGGCGTATTGATTATTGCAAGCGTGTCTGGCCATATCCATAATGCCGTGGAAACAGAAATGTTTTCTATACCAATCAGTCCCAATTTATTTAACTGGACTTATCAAGGTTTGTTTAATTTTAAATGTTTAAAATATCGTGCGTTTGTTTAATTTAACTCGACGCTTGCGTTCAATAGCAGTATCCACTAACAAATTATCGCTCTGTATTTATTACACCTACTTTTTCTATACTTTTCTTCACGTAGTTTTGTTTTAATTAACACCAGTATAATTCACGCACTGGGTGCATAATACATAATTATGTATCATATAAAGGGAATCTTGAATTAAGTAGAGCGTAGGTAGGTACTTATTAATAAAAGCGATCGAAACAGAGTAAGGGTGATATATATAAATAAAAGTATTGTTTTTTATTAATGTTTTAAATTGTTTTATACCATAATGTGGATGTTTTTTTTGACAGATTTGCATTGAATCGTTTATTTTAAAATGTTTTAAATTTACGTGGTCAGTCGAACTTGTAGGAACATAAACACAAAATCTTTTACACCAACCTAATGAATATAGGTTATTAGAACGGTTTTTCTGCTGTAACTATTACAAATTTTATTTAAAAAAACAAGGTTGATTAGGCAATTTCAATGTAATCGTGCTACATCCTAAATAGCATCTTACCATCATCAGATGCAATTGTAGTCAAACGCGAACCTATTATTATTATTTTTTAATTGAGTTAATATGGTGACTAGAACTCCATCTTACGATTCAGGCCGCGCTGTACCTAACAGTGCTAATTACGTATAATGTACCTATTTAAGTTCCCTTCCACATACCAATTAAGAACTGGTGGAGCGTGAGTGAGATTATTTGTTGAATAACCTATTAACATTGTCAAACACGACTCTGTCACAGATAACCTTAAAAGTTTTAATTTCGTGTTCCAGAATTCGACCAACAGTACCGTTTCCACGCGTCGCTGATAGGAAAGCCGGAGCTACCGTCATGGTTGCGCTACATATACAGCGGACGACATCACTCCGGGTTTATTTTCGGCACGCCACCGCGAGGCACAAAAATGCCGATAACCGTAAATATCTCAAGCCAAGCGCTAAGGTTTATGCCAAGGCCGTGTAATGAAAACTACCTTGTTTTATTTTGTTCAACACGACTAGAGACTAATTTTTTAAAGGAAAACAAAAAGTAAGGTTAGGTCCGGAAAAAGATGAAAATAAATTTGAACATAATGTTTGAAAGATTTGACTATAACATGTATGTGAGCCTAACACATTAATCATCAACTGAATATATGATAATATTATGCTTCATAAATTGAAAAAGATGTCGCAGAGAATATTCTTGATTGTCTGGAAGAGGCACGGTTAGTATGCAAGGATAGAGAATATTTGACACTCCATGCTCTCTGCCTACCCCATAAGGGAGGATATCTATGTATGTACATATGTTTCGTTGTGTTTTTAATGTTTTGAACTTGAATTCCGATTCAGTACACAGTTCACAGTACACAGTTCAATTCAGTATGTTCTAATTTTTTCTGTTTTCTATACCTTAATGCAAAAATATACTCCAATCTTACAAACTACCTAAATAAAAAAAACTTAAATTTCGATTTGCCTAAAAATAAGAAACTATTAATATTCTTCATATTACATTAAAGTAATTTTTGCTACATCATAATATAGTTTTAAAAATCCAAAATATTTAGGTATAAGATGATTTTTGTAATGCTAACATTTTACTGCAACCAGACTGTCTTCATTTTTCATATTTTTTTATGTATGAATCATGTGAAATATACAATAATTACATGATTTTTTTATTTGACATTTATTGAAGGATAAGACTGCAGGTTTAATTGACCTTGTAAGGGACTCAGTTCTATTCATCATCATCATCAGCCTATCTTAGTCCACTGCTGGACATAAGCCTCCCCGAAAAGTGGGTTTATGCCCGTAATCTCCGCGCTGGGCATGCGGGTTGGAGATCGCAGGCACCGCTTTTCGCACCGCCGGCGCTGCTGCCCGTCGGCGGTGCTTTATCAGTTCTATTTAAGCGGCCTAAAAATCAATGAATCAGTGGCGTAGCTGGGGGGGTGCGAGAGGTGCAGTCGCACCGGGCATCAAAAGGAAAGGAGCATCAAAGTCGAAGATCAATTCTTCTAATTTTTTTTCTGTCATGTCAATCGAACATGAACTACTCGATACTATTGATTTTGAAAATGTAATTAATGACTTTGCTAGTCAAAAAGCGCGTAATGTCCGTTTTTAAATTTTTGCAATAATCTTTACCAAAATCGAATGTTATAACTTATATATAGTTATTATAGTTTTGAAGCAATTAAAATTTATATATCTACTCTACTGTGTTCTGAAATCTGAAATTATTTTGACCATTTTAAAGGGTATCAAGTCCTAAACTGCACCAGGCAGCAGATACCCTAGCTACGCCACTGGTATGTGTGTGTGAAGTTAGTTCCTGTGTGTACAGGGAGTGACTAAGACTAGATTATTTAAAATCCGAAAATAAATATGTTGCCATTGTATATTACTCGATTACACCCTGAGTCAAATATATGTCGGAAATCGCTAATACACACAACAATCATTTAGTTACAGTTGCATTTGAAACTTTGGTAAGAAAGTCATTTATACCTACATATATTGCCTTAGAGTAAGGTCATCGTAAATATAATATCGCATATAAATATTGTCTGTCTAATTAAATAACTTTTTATATGA
The DNA here is from genome assembly GCA_018245595.1 of Microceris scylla. Classification (NCBI taxonomy): domain Eukaryota; kingdom Metazoa; phylum Arthropoda; class Insecta; order Lepidoptera; family Hesperiidae; genus Microceris; species Microceris scylla. Next base: position 5,633 of record DWDT01004114.1, on the reverse strand, counting down.
ATACACCACTTGGTCCATTTAATGTTTCTTCGTTTTTAAACCTGATTTCATAACTCAAATATAAAAAGGATTGCAATAAATAATGCAACTAAAATATGCACATGACTCCTACTAATTACTACTCCCAATATTTGACACCAACAGTTACACTTTATGTCACATGACAAAGAGTTGTTTATAGTTCCTTTGATTATTTGATATGATACTATATATATACTATATATTATTATAATAACATGTTTGTTATAATATGTACGTCGAACAATAAATGTATAATAAACAAAATAGACAGTTTAATATTTAAATATTAATCTCAAATATATGCGCTCAACACCACATAAATTTATTTAATAATATAACTGTTAAATAAACAGTATAATGCTTGGTTTATTATTTAGGCAGTAAGGGTACATCTTGATTATTTTTCCATGCTTTATGAATGTATCCATGCATTCTTTTTTCAATGTATAGCAATTCATAATCTTTTTATTCAGACCCTACATATAAGTGAATATTAAATATTAATTATTATCCTTTCTACAATGTTCAGTCTATGTTAAAAGATTTATGTCCGTTTTATTTATTTGTTAATAGAATTGTAAGGTTTAATTTTGTTTGTGTGGACTGTATTTATCTTGATAGTATTAATGTATTATTTGCGACACTTGAATACACTATTACCATTATATACTACTGCATTCATTCCATATGATTGTCATAAACTTGTTACATTACATATTAAAGGTACCTGTTAGCAAATGTGTGTATTATCTGAACAATTACTGCATATAATTAAAAACAAATGTTTGTAGATAAAAATCGTATCTCTCTTCGAAATATGTATGGTTTGTGGTACTTAAATAATTTAGTATGTTATTCTTTCTTATGTCATATTACAATATAATATGTATGCCGAAAATATTTATGTACTACACTGTAGTGTTACAATATGATGTTAAAGCACAAAATTTAAAAGTTTTTGTATCTTTTACTGGAATGTAATCTCAATTTTGCTGTTTTAATACATTTATAAAAATACAGGGGTGTTTTCTTTCACGTGTCAAAGTGTACTCATTAAACTTGCATTATTATTGCTTTCGCAGAAAATTATCTCCATACTTTTTTCAATCTATGTAATCAAAGGTTTTGATTAAATATTTGGTTGAAACGTCTAAACATTTTGATAGAATTGAAAAGATTTTGATAGAATAGAAAGTTGAAAATTATTAATATATTTTAGTATAACAATAAATCACTGTGAGCAATGTTCGTCTATATTATGTTATACATTTCATCATCATCATTATCAGCCTACTCCCGTCCACTGCTGGACATAGGCCTCTCTAATAGTACGCCACTGAGCTCTTCGCATCCAACCACTGACAGCCACTTTACATTTGATATAAGCATTAGTCGATGCACCTATATATATGTGTGTGTGTGTAGTATCGCTAAATTAATAATGTATCTAAACTATCTAACACTAAATTTACAATAAATATGACCGCGCTACTAGATCATTTTTTAGTTCAACGTTATACGCTGCCGCTTCGCATTTCCTCTTTTGTTCCATTAGCCGCCCTACATATATATGTCGGTTTAAATTTTCAATCATAGAATTTTCGAAATTACCACTAGTGACATCATACAATCGAACCATAACATGTCTTGCATAAAACAAAATTTTATCAAAATTATTTTATTATCAGTTCAGTGCATAGACTATTAAAAGTTTCTGATCCATAGATAACCACTATCCATCAACAGTGCTGTCAGTCAATGTCAAACGAGTATACTCAGTCAATCAATTTGAGATTTGTCAATTAAGTAGCAAAAAGACAGCAGAAGAATTGTGATAATTTTTTAAAATTGTTTTATTGCTTATTGTTTTATTTGTTAAGGATATGGAAGACGAACTAGAGGATAAAGTGGTACATCAAACATACCTTTCGTTTATGAAGATATTTTCACGTTTTACGAGCGGTGTTGCGTTAGATACTCCCGTGAGCTATTTATGGAAAATGGTACGCCTTTATTTACTACGCTCAGAAGTGGTAATATTCACGTTAGGTATACTCATATTCTTTATGTATCTTCAAACTATTGAACTATGGAGTCGCACATTACTAAGTAGATTATCACAGGCAATGAGTCCTATGAGTGCAGTCCAACGAATGAAACTTTTGGAAGGTTCAGACGCCGACAAGCAGAGCTGGGAGTTAAGAGGTACGCTAAGCGCAGTTTACGCAATTAAGGGCCGAAGAATGCACATGGAGGACAAATTCATTATAAATGAAAACATTAATAACACTGGCATATCGTTGTTTGCAATATTTGATGGCCACGGTGGAGAATTTGCTGCGAACTACGCCAAAGAACATCTTATACAAAATCTTCATAACAAAGTGGTAGAACTTAGTGCATTCAAAGAAGGAAAAGTAATCACCCCACCTAAAGAAACCCCAGAAGAAACGAAACCAAAAGATCCAGAAACTAACTTAAGTGTGGAAAGAAAGGCTAGTTTTAAAAAGTCAGCCAGTACAGCCGATGATAGTTCGAAAAAGGAAATAACTGATCCGCAGCTATTAGCACAACTTACCAAAGCAAGGCCTATAACGAGGGAGGTGCGGTCTAGTGGGAAACCAATTAAAAATGTCAATATACCATTGTCAAGTTATGTAGACAAAGGCAAAATTAATTTTGGGAAGCTGCTTACAGATGAGGTTCTAGCCGCTGACAGGCTCCTGGTCGAAGCTGCAAAACGCTCAATGAATGTAGCTGGCACAACTGCCCTTATAGCAGTGTTGGAAGATAATTATCTAATTGTGGCTAATGTGGGTGATTCAAGAGGAGTAATGTGTGATTCTCGTGGAAATGCAATACCTGTTTCATTCGACCACAAACCACAACAGGTTATTCTATTTCATAATTTATTTTTCAGATTCTAGAACCATTTTCCTCAATCAGCATTTGTTTCGTTTTAAATGTGAATAAATCCTTACCTAGGCTCACCCCTAAGTCCATGGTGAAAAGTTGGAATATACTACACTCCTCCACATACCCCTTTGCATAAAAAACAGATTCTTAAGGAGTAAACTCCAATAAAACTGTGATGTGTTTTGTTATTGCAGTTATTCCTTCCATCTTCAGCAGTAATGTTATTTTAGGTATTGAAAAGTTTACAGAAATACAAGTCATTGTTATACACAGTATATTGTGATTACGAACATTGTCCAGATTTTATTTGGATAGATGACATCACAGTATATTTTAGGAAATTCAACTACATCTGTTGGCAGTAGTCTCACTTGTTCAGATAAATCAAGTATTATATTAAAACTGTGTTACAGTGTCTACACATCATGTTATGATGTATAGAAGTTTATAACTTACTGATACCAGAATAGCAATTGAATCAGTGCTGCAATAAGAACATTCTACTTGATATTTATGCAGATTCTGAACTAATCCAAAACATGAACACTAAAAAAGGTGTGATAGATTGATCTTTCAGAGCCATGGACAATCCTTTAGTGAAGTTATTAAAACATCTCATATTATCAACTTTTTAGCATTTTGCAGCTTGCCATATTAATGAAACTCTAACATATGTTGGTATTGAGCAAATTATTTTTACAATTACCCTCTTCAGGTTCGGGAACAAAAAAGAATAGAAGCAGCTGGTGGTTACATTGCATTTAATGGAGTATGGAGAGTAGCAGGCATTCTGGCGACATCACGTGCTATGGGAGACTATCCACTGAAGGACAAGAAATTTGTTATTGCTGACCCAGACATACTGACTTTTAATCTTGATGACCACAAACCAATGTTCCTTGTTCTTGCATCAGATGGCCTTTGGGATACTTTCACAAATGAAGAAGCAGTAAAATTTATTAAAGAGAGGTTGGATGAACCTGATTATGGGGCCAAGAGCTTAACTCTTCAAGCATATTATAGGGGGTCAGTTGATAACATAACAGTTTTAGTTATAAATTTTCTTAATAACAAAATGTCTGTATCAAATTCTCAGTAAATGTCTAGCATTTTTACATTTAATACTTAAATCACTGTAGTAGATCAAAATGTCCGTCTTTATATTGGATTAGTAATTGAAGTTCAGTTATATATCATATAATTACACAGTAATAGCTGCAATATGTGGTCATATTTATATGTAAATTTGACCATTTTTAAATTTCGGGGTTAGTTTGTGTGACTAAGGGTTAATGTAATTAAATGTTATTAACGGTCTACACTAACATATTATGAATGTTAATTTCAGGCTTAAAACAAATTATTTTATTACTAAAACAATACAAGCTGAATAAGCAGCTGACAAATATTAGTTTAAAACTGACGGAGGGTAATTATTATGATTTTGTTTCATACATTCGTGCGGCGACATTATCGAGCTACTACTGGTATCGCAATACAATAGTGTTTTGGATTTTAGCGATTAATAGCCTGCATTAAGCTCATTTAACAGTCCCATTAATGTATGATTTTTAAGGGGGCAAATGTATGCAAACAAATTAATGCATAACCAATGATGTTCAAATGAATATTCAGGAGTGCAGTTCAATGCAGATATCCATTGTATGCGATGTGAGGAAGTAAGGAAACTCTGACAGGCATCCATCTTCGCCTAATTGAACCACGAAACTATTTCCAAATGGATATTTATACTGAAATGCCATTATTCGCCAATGAACGTTAATGTAGCCCAACCATTATTGATTTTAACCATTACCGCGTCAATTCCTCGGTAGTGGTAAATATTTAAGTACCTCCATTTGCGTCTTATTGCTAACCATAAATGCCAAACAATCTTAATGATTACAGCAATTTTGCGTACTTTCAGAAATACAGTATTTCGTCTTGAAACCAACTTTTAGTCCTTTTTAAATTACAACACTAAAACTACAGCCCCAGTACTGTGAAGCCAAAGGTCATTATTCTGAAATTTAGGGATTTGTATAGAAAAAAAGTATTAAAGCATTTCTCAAAAAGAATCGAGTGTGTATATATATATATCATACATCCATACGTGTGTGTGTGTATATATATATATATATATATATACACACACACATACATCCATACGTATGTGTGTGTGTGTGAAATTTTCGAGAAAGTGTAGTTCCAAAATGGTCATATGCGTGTAAGTAGATATGTATACAAGTAGAAATAAAAGAATGACATATATTTAACCGATTCCGTGCGAATGGCACCACAGTGGTGCCATGGATATCTTTTGTGTATGGCGGGTGGCACCCGAGAGGTGCCAAATTTTGAACCCATAAAACTCAAATAAATTGGCGTTTTTCGAAGGTGTTCTCTAAACAAAAGTGTCGTTATTTGTCACGCAGATCCTTCCTACGGTGTCGGTGTCAGGTTTTAGCGTGATTTAGCACATTTCAGGTATTGTAAACATTTTCAAAAATAACTAAGTAGTTGACTGCCTCGTTGGTCGTGTTTGTTGCAAGTGCGACTGCCGACCGGGAGGTCCCGGGTCGAACACTACAAAATTTTCTAATTTAGATTTTCTATTAATGGTTCGGAGTCTGGATATGTGCCCGATGCATGGCAATAGGCTCACCACCTATTCCATAATGGGACGTAAACGTAAC
>DWDT01004113.1:0-11553 GCA_018245595.1 Microceris scylla | reverse complement strand
TAGCCGGGCGAGGGGTGACGGAGCATTCCATCCGTCTTTTATTTTGTTCGTTCTACGATTTGGAAATAATCTGGCTCTTCCAAATCGGAGATTGACTCCACATCTGGTACGTGGGGAAAGGATGCTAGGGAGTTTGGGAGTGATTCACTCTCCATGTTGGTGCGATCGAACCGGGGGCCTGGGCCTCGTTTGATGTACGGGCGGCAGACTAAGGTTAGGAGAGCTAGGGGAAGGTCTTGATTTTCTGCCTTTGGAACAAACGGGCGCAGTGCCAAGGAGGGTAAGAACGGAACCTGAGTTCCAATAGGGCCCTCGGGTCGTGCTTTTCGATAAGCGCTTCGAGTGTTTCCATGTAGCCCTGCGTGGCCTACATGGCGTCACATCACAGGGTCAGGCTTAATGTGGAAGGGTTTGTGCCTCCCTGCCGTAACAGGGAAGTGTGTGCCTGAGGTGTAAAGCCCTTTGATCCCTATCCTGTGCGGATAGAGGTGAGTGCCTAGTCTTAAAACTACCACGTGTACTCACGGATCGAGTGTTAACCACGCAGGACTGGGAATCGCCACGGCGCACTCACTACACTGAATACGCGACGCAAAAACACCACGCCTTAGGGCGAACCGAGTTAAATTTAAAAACCACGTGGGAAAATAAATTTAAAAGGATGCGACGTCAAACGAAATGCCGACATCTGCAAGAGTTGCCCACACTGTGAGAACAACAGAACTCCTGTAGTGTTGGTAAATAACGAAGGTATGCAGGTGTGGCGCCATAGGAAATTTATGACACAGCTGTGAAACTTGCCAACACAATGCGAACAATAGCACACCTGTGGGATCCGTAGACAACGATATTTAAAACCGATGCAAACGGCCACTTTCAGGAACGGGCGCACATTAAAATGTTTAAGGTGTGTGAAGTCTGCAACCTATATTCGGCCAGCGTAGCGGACTATGGCCTTAACCTTCTCATTCTGAGAGGAGACCCGTGTTCACGGCCGACCCTTCCGTTCCTTTGGTCGGTGACATTAGACAGTTGCAGGTAATAAGTAAGCAATATTTTACACTATGTAAATAAAAATTTTGTTTATCTATATGTATTTCAAAGTGGCCAATAATCTACAACTCTGTCTGTTTAATACAGATATGTGTGTTTTACGGACCTCGTCTCGCCAAACGTAGTGTTGGACACCCTCTGGCCCGGTGGGATGACGATCTGCGAAAGGCTGCAAGCAGATGCTGGAAGCGACAAACCGAGAACAGGGCGCGACAGCGCTCATTGGGAGGCCTATTTCCAGCAGTGGACTGAGATAGGCTGATAATCATGATGATGAGTTTTTACAGCTACGTATGTTTTTATACGTGTGTTGATACTCGTATATTATATAATATGTATAAGATATAACGCTGCTTAGATGTATTACTGGGTACAGAGATTATCCCTAACCGATTTAAAAGACATGGTATTTTAGTATTCTTATACTCATGTTTTATTCAACGTAATACTTTAAAACTGAAAAGCTTATGACATTTAAGTCAACACATTTTCAACTTTAGCACAATAAATCTTCTTAATAAAAATACGACTTGTTTCAAAAATATGGGCTACAAAGATATAAATTGAAACTATTTTAATTTCGATTAGATTTTTTTTGTTTTTATCGAATATTCCCATGTAGTCTATTTCTCTGTAATATTCAATAAGGCCAATGTTCCTAATAATATACACATACATGAATGAAAACAAAGTGAGTATAAAACACACATTAGATTTGATAACGTATTAGAATAATTACAACTTAGACTGTCTATGAAAGAACCTTGAAAAATAGTCCTTTGCAGAAACATAGTAGGTACCTACGCCCCGAGAAAATCATTTCATATTAGAGAAAACGTACAATTAGAATTGTTCGTAAATATCATTATTACTGCTGATTGTAAATTTCAATATTGAAAATTATAAGCAACATTTGCATTGCATATACTTTTTGTCCTTATCGCGTCTGCCATTCTATCTACATATACGAATCTTAGACAATGGCTTTTAAAGTTCATTTAGCACCTAAAGACAACAGCGTAGCCATAGCGCTCTAATAAATCAAAAGAAAATTTATTTTCCCGTAACTCTTAGTTTTACAGTCGGTTTCAAAAGGTCGGAGTACTTTTGTTAATTAGGTATTTTAAATTACGTCTTAAAGATTTTTTTAAATTCTAAGAGGTGCCGATTTTCTTACAATGTTTACTTACCTTCATTATTATAGTGAGTGGTTAACATGCACATCTTTGTAAATAAATGCGCACCATGGATTTGAACCCAGGAAACCTGAAGCGAAACGAGAATTTCTACTCTACTAGGCTAATAATCTTCTGCTCACTGGTAGTTTCAAATATTCTCATACATTTTTTTCACTTGTTATTCCAGTATGAATGATTGGAAATTCAAATTCAAATTTCATTTATTCAAAATTGGTTCATAAGAACACTTTTTGTACGTCAAAATGATTCTACCACCGCTTTGGAAGATGCTTCACTATGGAGAAGAAGCGGCGAAAGATACTCCATAGATGTGCTTATGCATCTTTTTAATATTTCTATATAATGTTAAATTTTTAAATGATTCTACAATCGCCGCAAATGCCGAGGGAGTGCCCTTTTCGTTAGGCATACTGCAGCACACTACATAGGTAGAGAGAAATACCCATGAAAAATTGGCGTAACAGATATACGATGCGAATATTGGTGAATGCCTGTGCTGAGGGAAACAAAGAATGAACTCTCTTGACCAAATAAGGCAGATATTGGCTGATAGGAAAATCATTAGTCTTATAAACCAACGTGCGTGTATGTCTATGTAGTAGAAGCAGTTCAGGGTAACAATATTTACCACTCAGTACTCTCTACCTACCCGAACTACACCCGGCTGTAATAATATCATATGAAAAAGGTGATAATTAATAACAATAATTTCATTGTAAAAATATAATGAAACTAAGTAGAATGTTTGAGTTAAACGTTACACTTACACATTGAGAATAATTTCTTTCCGAATTAGACCCTTATTTTATGAATTAAATAATTTGTACAAGATGTCCCAATTCATTCGTGGTATTTCACCTCGCTCCATTTTATTTGTAGAGAGATTTACAATTAACAATTATGCATCAAGAATCTGGCTACGTCCAAATACTGCTTGCGAGAAATAATATGTAAATATATGTACTTTAAAAATTAAATTAAAATTAAATTAAAACTAGTCCCAAAGTTTACATTTTTTCAAACAATTATACCTGTATGTATTGCAAACAGGTGCCGAAGTAGAAAGCTTGCGTTCATATGCCATGATTTTCATATTAATACAATTCATCTGGTGTTGTATCCTCTCCATTTCTATACATAATTCCTCCATTTCAGCCTGATAGTCCCTTTCTGCTGAAGTTGAAGAAGAGTCACTGTCATTGCTTTCATCTTCGTTGTCCTCACCGCCATTATCGCGAGGCTCAAGCTTTCTTAGGCGTCCGGGCATATTGTCTGTTTATTTATGTATGTGTCATTTGTCACGGTCGCTTTAAATTTCACACACTGGCCGTTGCGGTATTAAGATCGTATCACGGTCGCGGCGCGATATATTACTAGTGACGCGCGTCAGGGGTGAAAACCGTCTGGGGTTGGTGGGAGGGGTACGTCGTACGCTTCCCAGATTCCTAGGAATTATCGCATGCGCATTAACACCACCGGCATCGATTGTATCGCCCACTCTATTGGGGTCAGGCGGGGTAGGGAGGAGCGCTCCGAGCTACACTTAATATCGAATCAATTTCGGTTTCAGGTCTTTCAAATGAAATGCTTAAATCATACTTAATATTTACCGTCACAAGAATTTAAAGTATTGCTATGACTATGTTTCTCAAAACATCAAATGCGACCATCCAAATCAATTAATTAATTTTTCATTTTATAATACTGAATTTTAATTACTAATACAATTTGGTCTCTATGCCCCTAAAGCAATATATTCATAGTAATAACAGTAAAACCATTGTTTTTACGATGTATTCCCGCTTTTTGTTTATCAGCGATGTTTTTGAAGAATTACTTTATCTGCTCTGATAACGACGCAGATGGATGTATACGAGTACGCTATGTTTCTTCTCAAACCCTGCTTGTCTGCAACATTCCTAAACTTAACATAAAACATCTTATTGATTGACATTCTGGTACTAGCGAAAGAAATTCGAAATTTACATTCAAATTTTGAAAGTAAAAATGTATTGAAACATTCAATTTTCAAGTACATTACTAGGTATTCTTTTAAAGTAATTTAAGAAATTCCATCTACGAAGTAATATATCCATACAAAATTTACTGCGTATATGTTATAGAAATAACTTTTATTTAAACGCCAAATCGTGACATTTTCACATTATTACATTTCTGACATTTGGTACGTTGAGAATAATATTAATCAAATATAATTTACCTATCTTATACGAGTAATTATACGGCCCATATGTATTCAGAAAAATGAACAAATGACAATACTCGCTTCCGTATGTTAAAAATAAGCTGAGGCTACGTTCAATGTTCAAAAATGGCAGCCAGGATGCAAGGGGTGAGCGAGTGGAGGCGGATGCAATGAAATGCGCATGTCTTCCAGCCTCCGAATCGATTATTTTGTTGAAACTATCCACGGAACAGAAAGTAGGTCATCCTGTATATTAAAGGAATAAAGACTTCGTTAGCAACCACCATGCCATCCCAATTCTGGACAGCATCATTTTCTCGTGCAGGAATGGAAGTTTCCCATCTATTATTTCAACTCCATTTTGGGGTTGACCTGTGACTTGTAAGATCCACTTAACCGTTATTATTGCTCACTTCTTATCGCACATTAGAGGGGCATGCTATTTATTTTGACGCTATGAAAATAATTTGCGACGTTGTTGGGTAGATAACAAAATAGGTCAAACGGAATTTTAAGATACACACATATCGTAAGTGTTAATTATTTAGAATAAAGTATTAATATTCGGACTCAGGTTCGTCACTTGTAGCTTAAAGCTTAAAAAAACTGATTATTGTTGCTTTAAAAGGACATCTTTTCTTATTTTTTAAATTATATGGTAGGCGTACATTTGGTCACGATCTTGCCTTGATCCTGATGGGAAGCAAAAAGGCGTCCTAAGATGGAGCTCGCTTAACTAGGAAATTCTGATTAGTGCATAATTATTATGTAGTAATGATTAGGTTTAACAATTGCACGAAACTTTTGCTAATTTACAGAATAAAGAATAAATCCCGGGGTCCAATAACTGGTAAAGAACTAAAATGGAGGGTGAACTGTGATAATAAAAATACTACAGATAGCTGTGCAAACGATGGTTACTATAATAATTATAACCTTGCAGAAAATATAGATATTGCTTCAAGTATGAGAGTCTTTCGGTATACTTGATGGTAGTGATCGTTGACAGGTAAAAGTAAGAGACATGCCTCTGAAGGGAGAATATAGGTGGGGACATAGAAATTTAAAAGATGGGTTCGTATTACTTTTGATTGCCTACTCACCCGCACGGGACGAAAACTTGCCCAAATTTCTGTGGCCAAATAGGAATGTGTGGGTAATTTTTGTTGCGGCTATAAAAGTCAACTTTTTTCGGCTTTCTATCCTTGGGCATAATAATATTAAACTGTTAACACGAGCGCGTGCAGTTTAAGAGATGTTCTAAGAGAAATTTATGAAATATATAAAAATAAAACAGATGACAATCACATAACACGCGAAATCTTTATACTTCAAAACGATAAATCGCGTTTGAAACTCGTGGATATACAGATACGACTGGCCGTCGTGCAGGGCAAGCGACCCGCCTCGATCGAAGACCGCACGAGTCGCGAAATCACCGCGTTTAGTGGGACTCTTCATGTACTCCCGCATGCGCATTTGTATCTACGTCAATATTGATTTAGTCGCCCATTTCAGCACAAGATAGATAACAGGAATGCATTTGTGTAGACAGGAAGAAGACAGGTGCTAGCTTTAAATGCAATGACGAATATCCTCATCTATCTATCTTCTTCTATCTATACTTATAATAAATCTGTAGAGAGGTCAATTCTGTCTGTCTGTTTAACCGTTATAGAAATAAAAACTACTCGACAGATTTTAACGAAACTTGGTACAATTATTTTTCATACTCCTGAGCTGGTTATAGTACCTATACTTTTTATCACGCTACAATCAATAGGAGCAGAGCTGTGAAGGGAAATGTTGGGAAAACGGGAGAATTTATTCCATTTTTTAAGCTTCCGTTGCGCGTGCAACCTCAATAGTTAAAGCTACACAGAAATCATTTTAAAATAAAATATGTAATGTAACACTGCTTATCCGGGCAGGACGACGTCTGCCGGGTCCGCTAGTTTACAATAAAATAGGAGATCTGCATTTTGAAAGCTTAATCTAAAGCTTAAAGTCGTGTAAACATATACGAGTAGGTGAAATTGGGATCTGTTTCAACTCTTACATATTGTTACAAAGAAATACAAAATTTTTTTATTGTACGTAACATTTATTACTATTGCAGTGTGGTACATTAATATAAAACCATTAAAAATACATATATGAAGCTTATTCAAAGTGGTCTCCATTGGCTGCAATAGAGTCCTTTACACGTTGAAGTCAGTTATCAATAGCAGCACACACTGTTTCTATAACAAAATTCTTCACTGCCAATCGTATGGATAGTTTTAGGGATTCCAGATTATCATGGCGTTTAGAGCAAGCCTTCCTCTCTAAGACTGATCGTAATCATAATCAAATGGATCAAGATCAGAACTAGATGACGGTCAGTCTTCAGCTCTGATTAAGTCCGGAATGGTCGTTTCTAACCAAGATTGGGTGGATTAAGCTTTATGACCCAGCGCCGAATCTTGCTGAAAGAACTATTCTTGGTTATTGAACATGGTGTTGTTAAGGGTCTTAGCTACCTTTTAAAGGATGGTATCTTACTTGTGCCGATGTTTTGATACCTTTTTCACAAAAATATGGCTCAGTCATTCCTTCATAGCTAACGCCCCACCAAATTATCAGGACAGTCGTTCGTACGCCGCGGCCGATATTTCGCCGCATGGGTGCGAGGTTACGGGCCCCGAGGTTTCCCTCCTTACCCGGGCAGTCTCAGGGGGTCAACCGCTCCCCGGTGATCTCACCCCGTCATTAGACGGTGTACCAAACTATCATTGAAGTCGTATAATGCCCACGTTGTACTCTGTTGACTAATTGGGAAGCTTCTTTAGAGCTTTTAGCATAAATACGGTCATTTTTTTGCTCGGCGTCAAGCTCAAGCTGTACGGCGTGTATCCTGGTTATATGTACATTGCTGTACCCCTCTCTGTTCGTTCTAGGTATGGTGGGATACAGCATGTTGGAAACCAGAACAGAAATTGCGCTCGCCACGGGTCACGGGGGAAAACAGGTAGTCCAGCCGTCTACAAGAAATGAACTTTAATGTGCCAAGTAACGGTGTGGAGTGGCAGCAATCGCCGCCCCTGTTGGAGCTGCTTCGCGCGCGCACTGAGTTGAGTGCGCGTGAGAGAGAACGCAATGAGTTCATAAAGGTAGCACATACTGTAGTGTGTATAAATGAAAGTAATAAGGATAGAACTAGGTAAGCCAATTGCCAAAATAAATAAATGATACATTAAATGCAATCTTTTGGCCACTTTTCTCAACATTCAGGCTATCGTGAAGTGATCTTCTTGATACATCCTACCTGTCTGCTTTTTGTCACTATCACACATTTAATGGTTTCTTTCAGTTTACTTTCGACCTATTTTTATCTTACAGTAATCATGTCCTTAAAATTATAGTACGCGACAGGTCGACATGGCAATCGGGGTATGAGGTGAGGCGCGGGGGAAGGGACACCCCGCATACCGCACGTCACCCGCGCGCTCCTTTTAGTATTAGTACAGCACGAGCCCATGTCGACCGCGTTTATCGATTTCAATCTCACTCACATTGTTGTTCGTTGTTGTATTTTAAAATGACTTCGGTAGATTCCTTGTCACGTGTTAAAACCAAAAAAACAATAATTTATTCTGAAGGTCAAGAATTACTAGCCAGAAAAGTTATTACTTTTCTGGCTAGTCAGTAGTAGTAGTAGTAGTAGTCAGTGACATTAATCGAACAAAATTGTGACATTAAACGAAAACACAATAATTATAAATATCCTGTCAATAGCCTAAACTGAATAAATCTGATTCACTTTCATTTTACTTATAATAAACCTTATTAATTAATGTTACTCTTATTTTGTTGCGTGGAAAAAAATATCAATAGAAACCTAGTACGTGATGCCACATCACTAGAAAATTGCCATGTCAACCTGTCGCGTACCATAGGTATACTACAAAGTTCTTAAGCAGGAATGGGAAAAATGTTTCAAAACACTTTCTTTAAGTAAGCAAGTTGGTAAAACTACAATTACTTTGTTTTTACTGTTTTTTTGTCCATAGTCCCACGTTAAGCATGCGAATTGGAGGTCGCGGAGACACCCTCGTAGCCCGGCACGGTGTCGGGGTAAGTATTCTTTCTCCAGCTCCAACATGGATAGTTGTTTTTTTTTTTTTTTGGTAATATAATATTGAAATTGACAAAAATTATTGCGTACCAACCTTTACGGGAGTACCCCAACAGTAATTTGCAATATTTTCAGACACAACCCTTAAATGTAACAAGAAATAAAATGAAACATTAAACAATGTAACAATACGCGCATTATCTGTACTTGACAACCTTCAAAAAACTTCGTCAGTATTGACGAATTTTTTATCAGAACCAAAACCCTCACTGGGGTAGCCCAATCGGCGTCCACGTCGCGACTGCGTCCTTTGTTTTTATTCCAAAGGGTAGATATTATTTAAAACAAAGCTATTCTAAATGTTCGCGTTTAACTGCTGTCCAGCGCCACCCGAAGTTACACTACAATATAAATAAAAGTATAAAAATACATACTTGAAGCCCCGAGGGACAAGAGAGGATACAAATTGTTCTTTTACTTTTTTCTTCGTCTAAAATGTATCTTCGTACCAATAAACTCTTATAAAAAGGAATATTTATATTTATTTTGTTGTATGTAAAAGTGCGGTAGATCACTACTCGTTGAATTCAAAATTATCCGGGCTTGACACAGAGATGATCTTCACGCGTATGAAAAACCGATATAAAAATATCAATAAGTAAATAATAAAAACAATGGTTACTCGTCATACAATATATTTTTTTGATCTGCAGCAGATAGAATACAGAGTAATAGAAAAATGAAAATATTTATAAAAAGCAAATTAAATTGCATTAATTAAAAACAAAGTAAATTAAATGTCATAAAGATGATAATAGAATAAAGAAATGTGATAAATATTCAATGGAAAACTTTTTTTGCTAATGAGTAATATATCTTATCATATAAATATAAAATACGAACATAATGTCATTAATAACCACACTGATATAAATAGCTAAACTGATTATAATTAACAAAGTGTTTTCTGTTTGAACTCTCGATATGAGTATATATTTTAGGGTATATATATTAATAGCTTTTATCTTTGGTGTAAATGTTCATTCAATTCCAACGTTGACTTCAATTACACGTACAATAAACAACACTGTCGATGAATGCAGCCAGCTAGTTCAACAAGATGCGAAATTGACTTTTCTTGAACTAGCAGAAAAATACGGACAAAAATGCGAACAGTACGAGGTGACGACAGAAGATGGTTACGTATTAACAGTTTTTCGTATCAATGGCAAGAAGGGAAAACGATCGGAAGAAACGTACCCAATTTTACTGTTCCACGGAATAATAGACTCTGCTGACACATGGATCCTCAGGGGCAACATTTCTCTATCTATAACCTTGGTGCAGAAGGGTTACGACGTATGGGTCGGCAACGGCCGAGGTAGTCGGTACTCTCACGGCAACATTTATATCGATATGGAAAAGGATCCTGCCAAATATTGGAATTATACATTTAACGAGATGGGAAAATTTGACCTGTCAGTTACCATCGACTTGGTACTAAACAAGACGGGCGCGAAGAAAGTGAACGGAATCGGGCACTCGCAGGGAACCACAATATTTTACGTGCTATTGTCAACCAGACCCGAATACAATGCAAAAGTAAACCTTGTGACCTCACTGGCGCCAATAGCGTACTTGAATCATACCCCTGCACCGGTTTCGACGTTTATCAAACTATCACCTGTATTATATATTCTCGGACGACTTATAAACCTCTACGTAGTGTTTGCAGTAAATTCCTTATTTGTGAAAAGTTTAAGAGCGGTGTGCCGTCTACCGGGTGTTGGTTACACTGTCTGTGCTTTAGGTTTAATCTTTCCACTTATCGGTTACGATCCCGAAGAACTAGAACCATGCTTCTTCCGTATTGTTATTGAACACTACCCTCAGCCTACTTCATTGAAAGATTTGTACCATTTTGCACAGGTAGGCATGAGAAAAAAATTCTCTCATTATGATTACGGGGAAGTACGCAACAGAATAGCTTACAATTCCAGCACGCCCCCGGATTACGATTTAAACAAGATAACGACGAAGGTCGCTCTGTTGGTAGGCAGGAATGACCACCTTTCGACAGTGGATGACGCAGCCATTTTAAGACGGCAGCTTCCAAATGTAGCTGCATACAGAATAATTCCACGGCCTCAATGTAATCATTTCGATTTCGTGAATGGGAAACGTATGCCCCTATATTTGTACCCTGACTTATTTGACGTACTCCAGAAATACGGTAATATATATGCACTATGAATTAGGAAGAATTTATTAAATATTTTTCTAATCATATTATGTAAAGAATCCATCAGCTACTTTGAGACAGTTAATGAAGTCTTCACGCAGTTTGCGCAGTAAGTTAATTATTATAAATCCTAGTTTATTCTATATTATAAATCACTCATATTTCTCAGAGCTATGATATATGTAATTTCGTACTGAAAATCAGCGCTGCGACGTAGTCGCGGCAATCGCTGAGTCCCAACCGTTTTGCGGCTTAGTGTCGCTCCACCTAACAGTAAATTTGCATTTTGTATTACATTTTTGTTTTTGTTTCATTATTATTAATTATTGTTACTTTTTAATTCGTTTCTATCTTTATCTTTGTTTTATTTTGTTTATTATGTTATGTTTGTTTTTTTATTTTATCACAACTACCTTTTTATTACTAAGGGCAATGTAAGCCAAAAATAAACGGTTCTTTCTTTCTTTCTTTCTTTCTTATTGAATGAACATGTCGAATTTTTTAAAACGACTTCTCTAATATAACTAATAATTTAAAGTATTAGATGTTATACAATATTATTAGTAATAAGGTATCTGTAACACAAAAAAAATCGTAAAGAACATTTAATGAGAAATTCGTACTTGCACTCCCGATAGATATGTACGAAGAGTGTTAATATATTGTTAGAAGAAGAATAATTTATTTGATTGACAGTAGAAGGAATTTAAAATAGGTGACGTCTGTTGTCTATAAA
>DWDT01004112.1:0-11553 GCA_018245595.1 Microceris scylla | reverse complement strand
GAACTCTTTCATCTTGCACATGATAAAAAGAAATATGCAGAGCTGACTGCCAACCTTCACTAGTTGGAGAGGCACTAGAAGAAGAAGAAGAAGTATTTCAAAGAAATTGTTATTTAAAAGTAATCATTGTAACCAAAACGTCATAAAATAAAGCGCAAATATACGACTAACAAACAATTAACAATTGCCACTAAACGTTTTTTATTTATAACGTTTGTGCAAATTATGCGTGATAAGTAAAACGGTATTCCATATTTGGTCACCTTCCCCCTACTAAGGGTTCTAAAATATAGACAATCGATAAGTATAAAGATAACGGAGGTTCTTTAAACTTAGATATACAGGGCGTATAGTTAAAAAAAGTTGTTTCCGGGAACAGGAGCTTTATTGTGTACTTTGCCATGGTGATATACAAGGAAATTAAGAGGAAATGATCGGATCGCATAAGTTACATGGCGTCCTTCAAAAAGGCGTATTTACAATATCCCAAAATACATGTGCCGTGGTACTCTGCTGGGGGAGTAAAGAATATAGAGTGAGATGAGAGAGTGAGCCCACTGCAGTCGAGGTCGATAAAAATTGGTGCGTCTTTAAGATCAATGCCTATTGTAATATTGTATCTACATACGAGTACCTACAGTACTAATTGTATCTCCCTTTAAGTTCCAAATCTAAGAAGCCAATTGAAAGCGTCTATCTTGTGCACGCGGTAATCTGTATCAGTGGTGTAACCAGTGGTATCACTACATGAATCCTACCATCTGCAGTGCGAGAAGGTTGCATTTACCAAATGTACCATAAATAATTTGTTCCTGAAAGTAGTTTACAATTGGTAATAAGTTCGCCTAACACCAAAGTTACTCAAATGATATTATCATAGTTTCTGACCCACGTGCGGTAACGATATTCAGTACCTACGTGAAGGTTCTATTGAATTAATATGGTTCGATTGGTACGGCCTTATATCATCATAAAATGCGACAGACTTGTCGTTAGTCGGAAAAGCAGATTCATGTGTATTTCATACATCGTATTGTAATTATTTGCACTGTCACTGGACTTAACATGTGTATTTCATACATCGTATTGTAATTATTTGCACTGTCTTACTGAGGCTGAAAAAGTATAAGATGAATCTTTATAAGTATAATAGTTGGTACGACCTACACTTTTTTGAAACAGATGCTATAGCAAAAGAATTACTACAGCAAAAATCCTCACGAATCTCATACGCACTTCGACAATTTATGTACATTAAATTTAGAAACTACAAACACATTTTCAGTTGTATGTACTCGCGTCAAATAAACCTTCATGTAGCTCAACTTTAGATCGCATACGAGTGTTATAAATATGTGCACCCTCTTAAAGCGCCAGTGACAACAGAATAGTTTGTTTCGCCGACTTTGTAAACTACATTTAAACTGTTATGAGTGCCGCACGCGCAGCTCCACGTGAAGACGTCTCAGTGAACGCTACGTTCATTTGTGTTCTGTCGCACTGGTAGCCACACCTTAGAATTTCTAAAAAAAACGACAAAATCTACGGTGTGTGAAGTCTGTCAAACCGCACTTGGGCCGCCTGGCATACTATGGTCTAACTCTCTCAATACGAGAAGAGTCCCATATTCCGACAGTGAAATAATAAATGGGTCATCTATACATATTACCCATATATTGTCATTCATCTCTACTATTAAACTAGAACAACGTTTAGTTAAAAAATAATTGATGCAATGTTCTCTTTACCCAAGTTATATAACGTTAACAGGAACCCAATATGAACCCACCTTAAATTCAGCCTGTTCAACGCGTATGTCCCACTCGCCGGGCAGACGACGTCCCCGGAAGTACTTGGACCAGTCGGTGTTCTGGTCGTCCACCACGAGCAGCGTAACGCAGCGGTCGCGGTTGTAACCGCGGCCTACGGATGCCACTGACGTCACGCTCCCTATGGACAAAATCATACATATGTGAACGATCTATTCCCATAATTTCTTTTAATAATTTACGTAAAAACGTAACATGACGCCTGTAATCCCCGAAGGGGTAGGCAGAGGAGTGTAGTACTCCACCACGTTTCACCAGTTACGTTTAATGGAACGTCCCACAATGGAATAGGAGGTAAGCCTATTGCCATACACCGGCCACACAAATAAAAATTTGATGAAAATTTGTCTTATTTAATTTATTTTTTAATATTTTATTTAACGATGAATAAAGCTTTGACACAAAGCTGGACTCATCCGTCAAATGCCCTTTGTTAATTATGTTAGGTAGAAATTACCTAACAAATTGGCCCCTTGATCTCGAGCGGCGCCAGTTAAGGATTGCACCCGTTGCAGCAGCGATTCACGAGACTTGGCCGGTGACGATGGAGCAGAGGTACCGCGGGAGCCTCCACGCAGGTTCAACGAGAGGTCTCCGCTCGATCCAGCGCTAGCCGCGCTAGTAGCCGACGGGGGCCCCGCGGCACTCCCCACGCTGCCACCCGTTGCTGTGCCATTTGTGATATTTGTAGAAAAAACATGGAAACAATAAAAAATATAAAGTGAAGTAGCAATGTAATAAATATGTCACATAGAATTTGATCTGCTATATAATGTTTGTGCAAACGCTCCATGTATAGCCTTTTCATAGTTATGATTTTAAGTTCTAAATTAAATGTTCATAATTAAACTATATCTGTTCAACGAATTGACCAATTTCAATGATATGAATATAAAAAATTATCTAAACGAATTTGTCTCGATGATGAAATACTTTAATTTCATAAGAATTCATATTATCACATGAAAAAACGCATCTAAAATATGTAGTGGCTATTTATAATAATCGACCCAATTATCATTCCCCTGTTGGAACATAGGTCTCCCCTCATATTGAGAGGGTTAAGGTAATAGTCTACCACGCTGGCCGAGTGCATGTTGGCAGATTTCACACATCTTAGTGTGTGTGTATATATATATATATACATTCACGGTTTTCTCACCGCGAGCTAGTGATATTTAAACTTTAAAACACACTTTTGTAAAGAGGTGCGCGCTATGGATTTGGACCAAGCACCCCCGGAGTGAGAGGCTGAATTCTTAACCACTAGGCTATCACTACTTGTGCGTGGGTATTTCATATTTTTCCAAATATAGAAACGCTTCTTATGGCTTAGCTGTTATAGATAGATATACCCCGTCGCGAACATTTCTGTAGATCTTTTTTGGTTATACAATTCATTAGTACATTATTTCGTCTTATATTTAACCACTAGCTGTGCCCGCGACTTCGTCCGCGTGGAATTTTTTATTTAGAAATCAATTTAGAAAACATAAAACTATTTTTAATACAAAGAACCTTTTTTTAAAGTACCTACCTACTTCTGTGTATACGATATTTTTAGTTCTCAATTTTGTCGTTGTCGCAATGTTTTTGATTGCTGCTCCTCTCCTATTCATCTTAGCGTCATGTTATATAGCCTATAGCCTTCCTCGATAAATGATCTATCTAACACTGAAAGAAGTTTTCAGATCGGACCAATATCTCCTGAGATTAGCGCGTTCAAACAATCAAAAAAACAATGAAACAAAATATTCAGCTTTATATTATTAGTATAGATTTAAGCAAAGCACGCGAAAAAAGCAAATTTTTTAGAGGATTTTTAAGGGCTTGGTTAACATAACCTGTTTTTTTGCACATGTCCGTGTTTGTAGAAATAAATTATAGCCTATGTTACTTCCTGATAATGTAGCTTTCTATTAGTGAAAAAATGGTTAAAATCGGTCCAGTAGTTTTGGAGCTTATTCGATACAAGCAAACAAACAAACAAAAAAATCATTCCTCTTTATAGTATTAGTATAGACTAGTATACGAGTAGATAAAATTAACTAAGTTGACACGTACCCTGGGAGGTCGGCCTCTGATTCTGCGGCTTCGGCTGGCTGGTGGTGGCCGGCCGGCCGGTGTAGGGGTCCACCTCGCCTTCATCGCACTCGGATTGCAGGTCCCCCGAACTGAATCTACGCAACGCCTCCGCTGAGCTACGCGCCGCCACCGCGCCGCACCACACCGCCGGGACAGGGACACGCACGGGAAGGAAACCGACACACACGCTATGTAGCCACTCATGGAACCGACACACAATCGCTTAACCCACGCCTCCTACACCGTCTCGGGCATTCTTGCGCTATTCTCAATCCAGTTTCCATTTCCGCTACGTAATGAGCACGTGAAGTCTGTTACGAACACTAAATCGCATCGATTCGGAACTGGAACTGCTGGAAATTGGCTCTACGTATTCTATGGTGTCCTAATAAGAGTACCTACTTAAGACTTCTAGCATTAGACAAAGCGATCACATCGAGAGAAAACATCTGCATCGAGGAACAAAGCGCCATGCACTGAGAATGGATCTTACAGTTCGTTGCTTGCGGCGCGAGCTGGGAAGCAGCAAGTAACGTCTGTGACTCCCGCGGCGTGAACACAAAGAATTGAGTTAATGAGTGGTCCTACACGGTATGTGAACAGCGGGACAGGGGGAGCGCGGATAGTGGAAGGGTCAAGTGCGGATGAGGGTGGAAGCAGCGCAGTGAAGCAGTTTGAGCCTTTTGCGATTTGTTACGGCTAAACTTGTCTCCAAGTGCCAAACTCAGATTTTATGACTTCATTATAATTTAAAATATACTACTGACTTGTAAACTGAATTTTCGTAGGAAACTAAATGCGACAAGTTTCTTTTTTAATGAAAAATATAGTATCATATATGTGAAAATTAAATACTTCCCTTTATTGTTCTACAATTCTAAAATTTCAGTATAAATGGATTATTGCAGATAACAAACGCCATGCATAGGCTTTAATATCGATTTAAACATTTTATATATAATATATATAAAATGTTTAAATAAATTTAATGAGTCTTATATTTTTGTCCAAATAAATCATTTTATATATGAAACATATAAAACATTTAAGCATATTTACATAACTCTAAGATTACCTTGTAGTCTTACAAACCACAAACAGCTTAACATTTAGGGTTATATAACTACGCCTAGCGAATTGTCGTGGTCGTGATAATAAATTCCAGAATGACGGGCAACTTAACTAGCTCACTCTCTCAGGATATAAATATCAGAATATAATTAAACGCCATACTGGAGCGGAGGCAGTCGTGTGCTGTTTATAATACAAATCATTCATTAAAACTCTATTCTCTGTCTGAATACGAAATTCTATGTCACTTAACACTATATAAAAAATATTAAAAATAGAATTGAAAGTTTAAAAACAGAACACTGTCATAAACATTGACAAGACCGTACATACCTTCTTTTCAAGTAATTGACATTGGAGGTAAATGAGTTTCGGAAGCTTGAGAAAGACAGGGTTGATGTGGTCGCGGCCTGCGGGCCACAGATGCCAGGACACCCCGACCGATCTATTTTGACCGCTCCTACAATTATTTTAAATAATGATTTGACGCCTAAACATATGTTTGTATATAATATAATCCCAATCTTTTGCTCTAATTACTACTTTTTAGTTAACAAATTTTCTAAATATATATGTACATAGGTACACTTTTGTAGTAAAGCGTAAATCGTGGACATTAAATATATGTAAACGGTACACATTATCAGGATAATAAGTACTTCACAGAATGTTCCAAAACTACTTAAAACTCTACCGTCCTTGTTATACGAACCTTTTAAGTGATCTTCTAAAAACAGAACAGAGGCAGTCGCCAATAGCTATACTTGAGCGCGGGCCTGCTGCCTCGTTCATTATTACGAGAAATTATCGCAAAACCATTACGAAATTGTGAGGCTCTGAGTTTTGGTAAATAATAAAAAACAAGATACATTATTTTAAATCCCAACATTCTTCAGACATGAAAGTAATTTTAATGAAATCATAAAACTTACATATACATATGTATGTGACTACTTTCTGTCAAAAATAATATCGTACTACCATTGTTCTATTCTATTTCATAATTATTCTTTAGTTGTATACCACATCTCAGAAGAAGCATGATTCCCGAGCGAAAATCTTATTTGAATTGTTCCCATATTGAAATTTTTTTAACCGCTCAGTAATGAGTTTAGTGGCCACTTGACATTAAGGAACAACGAAGTTTGTTACATATACCATACTTACATAACCATTATGGATCATTAAATATTTTTGATATATTAATCATTATTATTAATTAACCAGCACGCAAGGTACGTTACAAGACAAGTAAAGAACACAAAGTGTCAAAGGTTTTAATCATTACAGCCCTGCAGTGCTTTTTCCATATTTATCATTCTCTTTGTATATCATTCGTTCATTCCGACCCAGACTTCGAGTCACTACTAGGAATTCCAAATTAGAAAAATCCAATAGTACATACTCCACCCGGGACTTGAACCCAGGACCTCATGATCAGCAGTTGCGCTTGCAACCACTCAACCAACGAGATAGTCAATATAATAACAATGTAATGATAAACATCGCATACTTTTGAAACACGTAAATACTTATTAAGTAATAAAATTCAAGAAACTATTACTTTTAATTGTTCTTTGCACCTATTTTTCCCGCAATTGTTTAATGTATCAGTTTTAAAGTTACTACGAAAGATAGCTTCAAATTATACTTACCTAGGGTATTCTACCCGCAAGTATTGCAGCTGAGCAGTGTGCGCGGCTGGTGCAGTGGCAGGAGAGCCGTTGGTGGAGGAGGGAGCGTGGAGATGCCTGTCGACAATGTAATCTAATTAACTAGTAGTAGCTAGTAAACGAACTTAAAAGAGGAAACATCAACATCAAGCTCTATTATTGACGTCAAGTGTGGGACGTAGTACCCAACTTTATAATTAAAACAAAGGTCCAACGACGTGTTACATTTTTAATAACATAGTTCGTATCACCTGCCAAGTCCCCGCAGCTACTGTCCACAACTTTAAGGCTAAAGTCACTTTCCTTCTTATGATTGACGGAAAAGTGACCTTGAAAATGTTGTGGATCAAAAATGTCACCGTGTGTAATTAGAGTATTGTCGTGTAATCGTGTAAAGTTATGTGAATTTCTATAAAAATATTTTGTCCAACATTTACACTAGAATGTCACCGCTAGGAAAGTCTAAACTCTCTTTTTGTAATACAGTGTTTTCTACTCGAAATTTGCCTACCAGGGATTTACGATATACAAAATTACTTTCTACACGTACGTCTCTACAGACCGCTTTAATAATCAAAAAGCCTCTGTCACGCAATATCACTAAAAGTATAATTTTAGCCCATAGTCGTAACTCTGCGAGAATAATGCCACGTTCGTATCAAAATTTAAGTATCTTGTTATTGTTAACTTAAATTAGAATATCTACAGTGTAATGTTTATTGTTGTAAGCACGAACAGTAAATAAGATGTAATATTAAAAATGGAACCAAGTATAAGAGTATAGCAGTATATAAGGACGGAAATAGTCTTTATTATTTCTGTAAAGTATATCATCATAATCGTCATCCTCTCGATGTCCATTGCTGGACATAGACCCCCCATAATCGGTGCCACTCCATCTGATCTTGGGCCTTCCCAGTCCAGCATCTTCCCCCAGTCTTCTTCAGGTCATCAGACCATCTGGTAAAAGAGCGACCTAAGATCCTTTTACCGAGACGTGGTCGTGGAGATGTGGATTACTGCAATATAAAATACTCACAAAGCCTAATAATTCTGCAGAATTCTTTATTTAAAGTGGTATTTATATGGAAAGTATCAACACCTAGTTTCATGCAGCACAGCTATTTTAAATGAGTGTTAGGTTTCTAACATAATATTTTAACTTTAGACCTAGTAAGCTTAATGCTTAGTAACTCTGTTCGTGGTAAACAAATGTAGAGCCTGGATTATAGTCAACTATTTAATGCATTTTGGGGAAACACTAACAAGTTCTCAACTATGTTCTAATCCACTAAAATTTTAAATAGCTTTATATTTTAAAAGTTTTCAGCGAACGGACATTTTGAGCTAGATACATATTTCATGGCGACCGACTGATTGCGGTATAGCACAACCTAAATCGGCCCGACTAAAAGACCTGGCTGTCCGCGTCGACGGGCAGCAGTGTCGGCGATGCGAAAAGCCGTGCCTGCTATCTCCAACCTGAATGTCCAGCGTGGGAATTACAGGCATAAATCCCCTTTTGGGGGAGGCCTAAGTCCAGCAGTGAACTAAGATAGGCTGATGATGATGATGATGAGTAATAAAAATAATAATAGTATTATGTAAATATTACTATGTACCTAATAATGTTAGGATTACCATTTCATAGAAAATAAAATAGTCCTCCAAAATAACATTCGCAACTTTTTTGATATCCTGAAAGTGATTTTATATACTGACCTCGAATTCTCTACATGTTTTAGAACACAAGCCTGGACCCATATCACGCACATAGAATACTATTTTTAAAATGTTGTGTAATATAACTTTGTTTCTTAAAGCTACATTCCAGACTCCCACTATATACTTACGATTTTTCACACGCAATCAGCTCGAGGTAGGTTTCAACAGAAATATAAGAGTTTTAATAAATTAAAATGTGATAGATATTTTTATGAAATGTTTAATTGAAATGGAAACTTATTTAGCCGCGTTGAGTGCCTTTTGAGATCGAGCTCAGTGGCGTGCCATTGGAGAGGCCTGTGTCCTGCAGTGGACGGGAATGGGTTGATGATGATGATGATGATGAGCACTTTTTGGTAGGAGAAAACCTTATTAGTTCGCGTCACCGACATGCTAATGATAATTGTATATCTATATCTGTTAGTCGGTATATATATTTAAAGCACGTAGGTACTGCTCTGGTAGCAGACTGGCGCATGCGCAGTGGCCTGTGTACACGAATACACGTATAACACACTGTATATAATACCTGGCCGTGTGCTGTGTGCGTTAGACGCTTTGTGGATGGGTGACATCTTGTGAGTTCGCGTCACCGACATGCGTAATAGCAGTATAATATCTTGATCATATGTGACGTATTGTGTAACATTAGTGCTATGTATATCTTTACGAGTAAAATTGAATGGATTTAGTAAAAAGCTTAAAAAGTTTCATGTGTAAATACTGCACATTGTTCAAATAGTGTTTGAGTTTGATTATTTATCACCTCAATATTGTAGAATCACTGTGCAGTACAATAGTAAGTACTACATAAAAATACTAATATTTTTACGTTGAAAAATAACAAAATAATTAAGTATTTTTGTTATTGTTTCAAATATTCGTATGGATATTCGCGTTTGAAAATTTTATATTAGGTATTTATTTTCTCATATTATTAACCTCTGCAATGCATCACTCGATGAATAGGTATTTCACAGTGGCTTAGAGCTTATTTTACTACAGCCAAACAGATTTCTAGTTGTTCAATAATATCTTTGTCGTGGATTTTAAAATTAAAAACTTTATATAATTTAATAATAATTTGATATTGATAACTTTTGATATTCATATTAATCTGATATTGATAATTTTGAAAAAACAAAGCCAGAATACGAAAGATCCCCGCACTCGGTTTCGGATGAAATGCAAGAAACCGGATTTGATTTGACGGACCCAAACAATTGGCCAGAAGTGGAAAAAATTATTGACCAGTTACGGTCTTTCTTTAGCAATCAGGCTATATTATTAGCAGAAAGTCACCTCGAAAACACTGAATTTAGATCTACTGAACGCAATGGCAGACATTGAACATCTTCTATGTGGTACAGGACGTTGGCTAATTGCGAAAGGGTTAAAAGATCTTGGCTTATAATATATTTTAAGACAAAAAATGAAATTTAACTCTTAAGTTTCAATTAGAATACTTAAAAAAGATACAAGTATCGTATTTATCAAAGACAATACAGAATGCAATTATTGGCTTAATGTTAAAAACAGTTAGTGTTGACTGCCTTACGGTTTAATTTCGCTTGACCAGACCGGAGATAAATAAAATACGTGTTATCGTTCCGACGTTATAATTGCAACTGAACAGTGAATCCACATCCAACCAAAAGGACATCATAGTCCTTTTAAATTACAAGGAAAATATTACAAACTGATAAAAAGCATTTTTCATACTACACCTACTAAAGTAGTGGACTACACAGATTTTCTTTCTCGGCTAAGAACTAACATACAGAAGATTTCCCCCCGCATCATCTAAAGTAGATATGTGGCAAGCGTCACTTTCGTCGTGGTTTCCAACTTGCTGTATCCCACCACGCCTAGAACGAACAAAGTGGAGTACAGCAACGGATAACCAGGGTAGACGCCGTAAAGCATCCGGTATATATACCACGCAAACTTGTTGTGGATGCGTTCCAGCATTATTTTATACTTGATCTCGCTCTGAGCCCATATAGCCGAATTATACTACAAGCGACTTTTCACCAAGGCTTCATATAAAGCACGCAGCGCCTTGACATTTTTAAAGACGTTTACCTGCCGTAACATGAAGCAAAGATACGCTTTTAGAGCCAGTACGCTTTTTTGCATAATTCGGCTATATGGTCTCGGACGCGAAGATCAGCGGTAAATCGGGCGCTCAAATTGACAGTATGCTACAGTACAGTATTGGCAAAAAGACAGTACTGAACATTTGACCACATTAAAACGTAGTTTGTTCTTGTGGCTCCACTCAACCACCCTGTCTATGTTTTTTGAAGCCTAACGTGGTCCGAATTGTCACCCACTCGCGCACCAATTTCAGGTCGTCTGCAAATAAAAGGCAAGTAGATTCCTGGACCACCTCCGGTAGGTCATTTGTCATTATAACAAACTGGAGGAGCCCTAAATTACTGCTTTGGCTGACGAATGATCGTGTAGGGTATTGGTCCGAGTGGCATCCATCACAGTCAACGTACTGGCGTCTGTCCCACAAGTGACTGGCGAGGAATGTTAACGTTTCGGCCGTGCAGCCGTGCACTCTGGGTAGCGTTGCGAGCAGGACGTCGTTATCGACTGTGTCAAACGCTTCCTGGAAGTCGAAGTAGGCGACATCAACTTGTCCACCGGCATCCACTGCTGGCACCGCTCGTGTCACCAGCTGTTGCAGGTTGCCTGTAGTCCTCGTTAGAAATTAAAAAGAGGTTTGATTGTGCAACCATGTTAAATTTGAATTTTGCTTTTCTTAATGCTACTAATATTTAGACGTCAACTAAAGAACTGCAAAAGTATGGAGCAGATCTGTCTCGAAAATACGAGCGAGATTTAAGCACCGTTGAATTCTGCCAGGAACTCTACGTTTTTAAAGAGCAAGCTCCACATTTATTGGGTGATATAAATTCAAATTCTTTTATTCATTATAAGGTATATATACTCGTACATACACTCAATGAAGGTCATGTTTTAGTCATTGTACTTCGGCTTTGTGCGCCCCTCAGGCTATAGCAGACCGGGGGAAAAAAGCCGGAGAAAATAAACTCCAGTAATCTTTTAAATAACAAAATTTGAATAAAGTTAGCCATGTTGCAGTATGGCCACAGTCTGATAAAGAGCACACGTGACAGCCATCGTGTGTGTTAATA
>DWDT01004111.1:0-11554 GCA_018245595.1 Microceris scylla | reverse complement strand
CTTATTAACACTACATACCTATAATTGAAACCAAAACTTAGAAACCTAATACAGACTACTAATGCGATAACTGGCGCTTGGTGAAATACATCGTACACCAAACAAATGAGTACAACATCAAACCACACCAACACCCATACTTTAAAATTGTAATATAAACTAAAATTGTATGACATAAAAGAAGGGATACTGCAAACAAATACAACCATAAAATTAGAATCTAAGAGGAAAGGAAACATGAATATTTTTCGTTCGCCTTTTCCAAATTCTTTTCTAATCGAGTTCCAAACTCAACCCGTACATAGCTGAACGCTTTTTTCAGATAACGTAACATGGTAACAACTCGTTTAGAATTCAAGGAGTAACGACGTCAGTAAACGTGAACGTTCCGGAAATGTCTCGTTAAAAGTACTTGCTTTTGTCTAAAATTGGCCCGATTTGCATAAGTATGAGCGTTAGTATCCACCGCACTGGTCCCAAAAAGACTTTTGTCACAAAAAGACTTTTATACCGAGAAGACTTTTATCGCTGTAAATAAAAGAGCAGATAAATGGTGGCGGTCTTGCGGATTTGGGTCGAAATGTTACTCAGTGTATTCGACTTTGTCATTAATTAACTTTTTTAGTTCCAGCTTCAACACTTTACTTGTGTTTAATGTGCTTTGTAGAAAAATGGACTGCGAGTAACGCAGTACGTCCATCTAAAAATTGGGATGAAAAGTTGTGTCCAGCAAGGGAAAACTAACAAACGGTAACCACGTGTGTATTGAATATGGAGAATACATTTATGCATTAAATATGCTCTTGTATCTCTTCGCTTAAAGTATTACATAAGATTAAATAAATACATAAAATATTTTATCAGGTATCAACTATTACAGAAATCGAAAGTCATTGCGCAGGTTCAACATTTAATGAATATCTTTAAATCAGATAACTACATAATGATAAATCACAGATTAAATATAGATTTATTTGTGATTTACCATTGACTTATGATTGAAGATTTTTAGTAATTAATAACAAACTAAGCGACCAATATTTTTGCATTATTATTAAAAGTATTCGTTAGTTTTCAGTGCGGCTCGACTTTCGTTTAGAGATCTATACGTTTTAAAGATAGGCGACAGTCAAACTTTATGATCACATTTATACATCAACACTCTCCGGGGTAAAGAAAAATCTCCTCGAAATAAATTCATGTCCAAAGCGCACAATCTCTCCCTTGATTGCAATTGCCTATTTCCTGGCTGATGGCGCCACTAACCCACTTTCCAGAGGCCGGGATTGAATTAAGGATGTTCCGCTCGTAGGAACTGTTATAGACAAGTTTATCATTTGACCATTCCTACCGAGAAAGAGGGTAACTGAGTTACCAGTCAATACTAATAAAGTTATTCTTATTAACAGATTTAATTTCATTTAATTTAAAAAAACAATTCAATTCATAGACTTGTTTGGGATAATAACCAGGTGCCATGAACAGTAGAGGACATTAGTGACAGCTGCCTGTTTAATTGCCGTTGGTTTCGTATAGAATTTGTTTTCTTATATAATTCAATTTTAGTTGCTAGATACATGTATATGTATGAAAAACAATTACACTAAATCATCAATGTGAATGTTACTTAGACATATTCAAAACCACCATTTTGAATTTTCTATGTCCTTGAATTTGATTTGTGTCTTAGTAGTTTGCGTTAGAATTTCCGTGTGAAATATTTCGTAAAGAAGCAAACAGATTAAAATAAATTACGTCATTGACAATGCAAAACCTCACGAATGGATGTCCCCAAAGGGGTAAGCTAGAAGTATAGCAGTCCCACGATTCACTTGTTATGTTACACCGGGCACAAATCGAGCCACCGAGCTACTACTAGGTATTTCAAGTTATGAAAACCTACTAGCACCCTACCCAAGAATCGAACTCAGGATCTCTCATTCAGCAGTTGCACTTGCAACCACTGGAACAACGATGCATTCTGTTAATACGCGATTGGATATCAGATTGGCTATAATATTAGTATATATAAATGTAGCCTGTTTTAGTAATTGAAATCTTCTCACTATAAAGTTCTCCCGTAGTTACTGTATTAAAATAGAAAACGAACTTAAGTTTAACAGTGATCAATAATGGTATTAAAATTGCTAGTATAAAGTACGAGAAAATGTAGTTATGATAATATACGAAGTTTATTTAATTTTCATATCCACGTGGAATTTTACACGTATTCCGAAATAAAAATGCCAGGATTTTACAAATCTGCCTCCGCAACATTTTTCATGATAAAAGTCAGAATACATCCGCCTTGGGCAAGTGTATCGTAAAAAATGTTTATGATTTATTTCTTTATATTTGCGCCTCGAGGCTTATACATAAAATATTCTTGGAGATATACGTAAATTAGTAATAAAAAGGAGTCCAAAATAATTCCAAAGTAAATTCCAAAATACAACACAATTTCATAAATATTAAATATTCGTTGCATTTACATTATTATTTTATATATTACGATGCCTACCCTTTCGGGGATAACAGGCGTGATGTTACGTTATTTAATATATTAAGATTTACACATTCGTCGTTTATTAATCAACAGAACCTTATGTATGTATGTTTGTATATTTGTATGTCAATTTATATATACACGTGTAGTTTGTCAGCCACCTGTTACCATAGCACAAGTTCTTTCTAGTTGGTGATCAGATGGCCGCGTGTAGAGGTGTCACAAGAAAGTTATTTATTAATTTAATTATAACTGCTGGCGCCATCTGCTTGCAGCGCCTGTCGAAGCAAGGCAATGTTTATTGAGACCAACCACCACAAGTCAACTATCCGTGGAACTTTGTTAAGTGCATGCACGCACGCTCCCAAGTTTGTGCTGCACCCATTAGAGAAAGTAGGAGCTTTTTATATATTGTACATTTTAGGCTTTATTTCGTATTATTTATGCTGATATAACTAGAGTAATTCCGATTACAAGGAGGGGCAGTGGAGTGAAATGGGATGTTAATGATGATGATGATTGTGATATCGATAACGATGATGACGAGGGCGATGACGAAGATCATGATGATGATCATGATGATGATCATGATGATGATCATATGAATAGAAATAAGCATGCACATAAATGTTCTACAGCAAGATGCATTTTTAGCTTTAGGCATTAACTTAAATAGTTATAACAAAATCAATGCGTTCGGTGTCTTACAGAGCCTCTCCGAGATTTTTTACTAAAATTAGACAGTCCAAAGTCTCCGCCGCGAGCTCGCTGCAAGCGCCGGGAGCTCATGAGGAAGGACCTCGTACAGCTCCAAAACTAGTCGGGCCACCCCGAAAAACGTACGCGAGTTAAGCCGGTACATTTATAATCATGTGTATAAACACTCACGAAACATTTAATAGTAAAATTATATAGATATTTTTTTATATCCAGACCCCATAACAAGCACTTGGGTTCTTGACAGAAATGTATGTCCTGTTGGGAATCGAATCTGCAACCGCCGCGCCGGTCTAACGCGACGGTCTGGTTCATTGGATCAATAAGTTAGTATAGATCCATGCTAGGCTACATACATATGTATATATACTCGTATTTACATCTGTGCCTGTGTGCACACCGATTCACAGAAACACGACTTGCATGTGTGGCTAGATGTAAAACAATTCCACTCTATATCTGATTGATCATTACGAGTGTTCGTGGTAATAACTGATGTTCGATGATTCTTACGAAACGTGTTTTATGTTACTTTCCGAGGCTTCTAGAGAATGTGATTCTTGAAGCGTACTTGTAAATGTGTTATCAGATTCATTGTTGGCGGACGATTTAAGTTTCATACTGTTTAATGTGTTAGAACTTTTAAATGAATGTCGATAAAGGGATTGTCTTACTGACTGTTATTTTTTTACAGTTGTATTTAAGGTTAGCTGATAAAATTTAGGTTTAAATAGCGTTAGCCTATTTTTGTTATAATGGACATGAACATTGCAAATATATTCAAATAGCTGATTCTTCGATCGTTATTTAAAAATAGAAGGTTCGTGTTTCCGTTTTTGGTTAGATTTCATGACTCTACTGTAATGTTCTGTGTTATAAACAACGGGCAGGCTGGTTCGCGACGAGGGCAACACACTTGTTCAAGGCCTCAAGGATGATTTCACGTGAAGTCTTACTGTCTTGTGCTACAAATAAATTGTATGACTATTAGAGCTAATTTAGGTAACATGCAAAATATATGCGCGTGTTTGTGTGTGTGTATGTATAATATATTACGGACTATGACCTTAATATTTCTCCGTCTAAAAATAGAGCCGTCTCCAACAGTGGAACAATAAAAAAAGTTGATGATGATGATACATTTTCTCTAAAAATTAAATGGCTGGAAAATGTGAAAAGTTATAATTAGGTATTTTCCAGTTTGTGGACGTGAACAGTATAGAAGCGCGGAAGTCGAGATTGTCTCTTTGTGTCTTGAGAGCCAACGATAGCTCTTGTCGACACGTGGAACACAAAAAGTATTTTTAAACGGAGTTGTATTTTATTGGATATTTTTTTGTATTTCTTAATAGTTTAAATAATCAGTTTATTACTTTAATATATAATCTCTGGTATGTTTTCTAGTTACTATAGAATTTATAAATGACTCGACCAATTTAAGTTATCTCCAAGCAATAATACTCGTCTCAAACGAATTTGCAGCTGTAATAAGATTCTTATGTTTTTGAAATTTATCTCTCGCAAATTAAGTACTCGGGTATGAGACGAGGGCGATTATAATAAAACTTTATTAACGAATATAACGTTTAATAATGAATGTAATTAATAGGATTTCTAATTAATAAATGAATGTCTAAGAGCTACAATAAAGTTGTGGAACTAATTATGATTACGAACGAATTAATGGCCAAATTTTTTACTTAAGGTCAGAGCAGCGCGCGGTTAGTCAATATAAATAAAATTATACATGATGTGCCGTTGTTCGCGCATCACGCAAAAACCGCTGGATAGATTAGGATCATTTTTATTTAGTCTTACTTCATATTCCAACAGTGGAATTATAATGGGTCGATTATTTTTTTTCTTACTCCATAGACGTGGTCCTAATTATAATTAAAGTATCAGGGTATCTTCGTCTAATACTGTTGAAGTTTTATGAAACTATAGTTTAAACTATTTAGATTAACATAGTATATATTTGTCTTCAATATTTTCTCTCTTTCTTTCAATGTCTTTACTGTACGTAAAATGTGTTGTTAATAACTTAAACAACGCAGACGGAGTCGCGTGTATTAGCCGGTCGTTGATATAATTATTATAATACTCCTAGTCACTTTTAATAGACGCTAGCTTTGAATCATTAAATTGTTGTCTGTGGTAAGTGACAATAATTGTGGCAGTGTTTTTCGTCTGGAAACTTCTATAAAGTTTTTCTAGTTTATAAGTAGTTTCGAATGGACATTAGTACCACATTTTGTACCTAATTCGAAAGCTTTCTAATTCAGAATACAGATACAATAATTTGATAAATTTGAGGAGCATTAAATTATTCTATACCATTAGTTCACCATAACTTTTGGTTAGTTTATATTCATACAAAATAAATGAGCGTATTTTTCAAACAATGGTCGCTTGGAAAGTAAACATTTTAAAGTTGTTTTTTTTTGTATTTTAAATATTGTCGTATATCAAATAAGAGTCGGTAAAAAGGACGTAAAAAGACAAACTCTCTAAGTTACTCGCCTGATCTTTTCAGTTGCGGCCGCGTTACTACCCTTCAGTAGATTAAAAAAAATGTATACTTACTTAAATACCTACATATTTAAAGATCGCCGCGGCCTGTAGAAACATTTCATACAATAAAATATTTATTTATCTGTACCTACTGTAACTTTAAATGAAGGCCATTTTGTACCATGATAGTTGTTCATTGGTAACACAATGTAGTCGACTTAAATATTACTTATGGTATACGTCACACAATCGAAATATTATTACGTTTGTAACAAACTGGACACAGGCAGTATGGATGGAAAGTCCGTTTTAAAGCGTTGCGAAACCCCCGGGGGCAAGTGTCGCTAATGTCGCATTACCTAACAAGAAGGCTTGCAGGGCTGTCAATAATTATTATAATATAATTAAATCCTCACGCCAGGTTTTTTACGGGTTAGGCAGTACCGATTATTAAATATCTATAATCTAACTGACCTGTCGTGCTTCTTCCACATTCGTCATTCTTATGGTACACGTGCGCCGGCTTCGAGAATTTTTGACAAATATGTACATGGAATGTGAGTGGGAGGGGAGAAGTCAAAAGAAGTAAGTGACAATTTTATAAGAAGGCTTTTGAGTAATGCGCATTTATGAAGGTTTAGAGATTAGATCGCCAACTCCGTTAATTTATGTCTCCCATCCATCCATTTATATCTACCAACCATCTGATGGACGAATCGATGTATGTTGGAGCTGATTTCATGGCTGTCTTCTTTCGTTTCCTCTTATCGTTCTACTCTAGGGAATAAGCTTCCGAAGAGAATGAAAAAAGATCGAGTCTGCCATGATTACCCAGAGCAGGCTGGGAGACTTCACATGCTTTAGATAATGTTATCACTTACTCTGTAATGTGTAGGGTTTCTGGCCATGACCTTGTAAGTTATGTAGAGTGATTTTCAATCGCACATATCTTTTATGATAGATTGGTGAATGTGGAAGAAGCACGGCAGGTATGTAAGGAAAGGGATATTTGGCACTCCGTGCTCTCTGCCTACCCCGTAAGGGACTTGGTGTGTAGATATGTGTGTGTGTCCTTTACGTTTTCTTTAGTTTACAAATATTGCAAGATACATATCGACGTGTGTTTTGTAGATTCCACCAAGATTTATTTCTATGTTTCACTGCACCTACATCATTGTAAGGTGACATGCTTAATTGACTGTAGATGTGAAGCATAACAAATTTCTTATTTACATACAATTTGCAGCTGAAAAGGTCTAAGTAATAATCATAAATTGCATTTATAACTTATCTGAATGTAACTAAAGAAAAATAAGTGAAAATAACATTGGGAACTCTATTTTCTTAGCGTTCCGTCAGCTCTGCGATGAAAGATGTTGCAAACTCTCGTCATAAGAAAACGTTCCTGTCACATGGCTTCAGAGGCCATATTCGCGCGGCAACAAGCGACATAAATGCGGATTTCAGCTTTCGTAAAGCGGCAAACGTGTAAAAACGTGAGTCAGGTCGAATTGGATAACAGTAATGTTAAAAAGCAAAATTACGGGGAGTTTTGTTAATAAATTTCGTTATTAAAATCATTTTACCATTGCCATGTTGGGGTTGTTATATGTAGTTTTGTTGGTAGATGTTTTGTTGAGTAAATTTATGGATACCTAAAAGAGCTTATTGGTTTATTATTTTTTGCTCAACTTAATGGCGGCCATGTTGTACAAAGCACCGCCATTTTGAAGCACTTATTTAACTTTTAGAATTGTCATGTTGGAGAGAAATCCTTTTTTAAAATTCGGTTCTACCACTCATCTGCCCAAGAAACACTCAATGTTACTTAAACACACGCAAAACAGTACATCTATTAGGAAATACGTTAAATAAGAGCGCGTATTATATTCATATAATACAATTAGTCTATAAAACTGGTAGAGCGCTCGGCCTTCACGGGGTTTCATCAGTCGTAGCGAAGTGGGGCTATCAAGAATGCCATTGTCTAATTATAATGTACGCCACGGCGTTTGTGTCAGTGATAAGGCTTATCGTGCGCCGAAAATATTCATGCGATTATCATTCCTAATGGAATATAATGCTGATTATAATTGCGGTACGACACGGTACGACAGGTAGGCGGTTGCTGGTTATGGTTATATGTACAGGTTGGGTTAAGCAATTCTTGTGAAACACCATGATCTCTTGGGTGTATTTTTCTATAAACAGAAATAGGATTGCCAGTGAATTATATTAAGTGAATGAACTATATAAGTCTTAAATTTTTAGTTGCTATAAAATCGAATCGCACAAAAAATCAACTTCTATGAACAATAAACGAGATATATAAAATAGATAGTGTTTAAATTTGCATTGTAATGCTAAGTAATAATAAAAGGTAAATATTATTGATAATACCGAGTTATGGTTGAATACAAGGCCGTGAAATACATGGAATTAATCAAATGAACTGGTTAGGTTGCTATTTATGATCCAGCCGGACACTTGCAAGATGAAATACCTGCATAAATGAGGAACACAAAATTTCCTACTTTTTTATCTCTTAAAATAAATCAAGATGCTGATTACAATTTTTTCAAGGTCAAACTACATTCTCACATACAAATGGTGCGTACCTACATAGCCGAGTGGCTCTTTGTTCGTTTGGTATCAATCAATTTAAATATAGAACACAGTAAATTCATTTTACGAGGATCTTCGTTGTTCTAAATGACGATAAATTGTTTTTTTTTTATTGACCATTTATAATCTTTGTCAAATGAGGCTA
The DNA here is from genome assembly GCA_018245595.1 of Microceris scylla. Taxonomy (NCBI): domain Eukaryota; kingdom Metazoa; phylum Arthropoda; class Insecta; order Lepidoptera; family Hesperiidae; genus Microceris; species Microceris scylla. The sequence continues at coordinate 3,047 of DWDT01004111.1, read as the reverse complement.
TTTTTTCTTTTTTTTTTATAGCGGGTACAAAAATATCATATGAACCTTTTTTTAGTTCAGTATGTAACTAATGCCACTCAAATAAACGAAGCTATGTTTATCACAATATTTCTAGTAACTTTGACAGTATTTTTGACGTGATAAGCCCATGGAAATCTGTAACGGAAGCGGAACACAATTTAGGTACGGTAGCTACTGTTAGTCTTAATTGTTTTAGGTAGCACTAGGTTGCAGAAAACCCATAGGAATATATTCGACCATTTTACAGAACACTAGCGTGAGTTGCGCAATTGGTACTATGCGGGTTGATCGTATCATAGTATCTATTACATTAAAAGCCTAGCCTAAAACCATTTGCTAAATTTTCGATTCAGACCGCAATCCCATATACACATGACCTGCTTTTGGTCTACGAAGAAGCCATACCCTTATAGTATTTTTCATAATCATTATAGTTATTTTTAGGTCAAATATACATACAATAAGTAAGCAATATTTTGTGTAACTTATTTTCTATTCTAGGATTTAAGCTGTTTTCACACGAAGTGAAAATGACAATCACACAAACTGCTAAGCTTCGCAGGTATAAGTTTAGTATGAATATGAAACAAAGAATTGTTTGCCTCCAATCAGTGTATTTTCGGGTTCAACGAAGCCTTTCAAAAGTCAGTGAGACTTGGCTGAACTTTCTCGCGTTGTTATTAAGTCAAAGGTTCGATTCGTATCTCAAACTTTAAGTTCACAGACTTCGTTCAAAGATCACGGGCTATAGTATCAAGTGTCTAACTTTTAAATGCTTCAAGATTTGATGTTCACTTATTATTTGAAGAACGTCGTTCATTTATTGTTTAAGATTTTCTAATAAATTGTATTGAATTTTGCCGCTACAAAGTTAGGTTATTATGTCACAATTGTTTCACTTTCAGACGTTTCAGAGAATTTTAAAACGTTTTACATATGTATATACGATTGGGAATATCTGGTTCGAAGATTTCTATTTACAATTTTGGTTGCTGGAGAACATTATTATACATACGAGTATTTTTAGGTCGCTGCCAAGGTGCGTAGGCGTTAGTCCTTCTCATTCTGAGAGGCAACTCGTATTCCACTGGACAACAATAATAATATTGGTGTAATAAACGGTTTTCTTACAAAATTTTTATTTGAAACAAAACATATTACTGGGATGTTGCGTGTAGTTTTTATCGATTATAAACGCTGCGTTCAAAGCGTTTCTACAATATAGATCAAAATTTGATTCTTTTTATGTGACATCCTTAACGTTGGTATTTCTCTAAGTGATTATTAATTTAAAAGATGTGCCCGTGTCCTTGACGACGCAAGGTATTTCAATGTTGTTAGTTGAGTTGAATGTACACGCGTATCTATCAGATAATGTATTGTGATAACAGGCTTACATGGTGCGATATTCTTAACGATAGAAACATTATTGTGTCACAACTAAGGGTATAAAATAGTTATTCATATACTAGAAATTAACATTTACACTGCTAGTTAAAAAATATACTATAATTCTTTGAATTGTATTTTAATGTCGATTTCTGCAAGAGCAAAGCCGCGGGCGAAAGCGCGTCTTATATAACCAAAATATACAATTGTATATACAGTTTTACATAGGTGTTAATGTGCTCTGAAAACTGTGCATATTTAAGATGACTACATGTAAACCGTTACAACTTCAGCTATCAAACATCTTGTCTAGATTATCAGTCGTTATCGACGACACAACGCACGGTCATTTGGAAGACGAGGTCGGTTACTTACTCTTATCACCATTAAATCTTGATGATAGAATTGTGTAGGTATAGTCTTTAGAAAGCTTAATATCATCATCATTATCATTATCATCATCATTTTCATCATCATCATCATCATCACCATATCATCATCATCAACATTATAATCACCATCAGCTTCATCATTATCATCATCATTATCAGCATCATTATCATCATCACCAACATTATCATTATCATCATCATCAACGTTATCATCATCACCAACATTTTCATTATTATCATCATCAACGTTATCATCATCACCAACATTTTCATTATTATCATCATTACCATCAGCTTCATCATTATCATCATCATCATCATCATCATCATCAACATTATCATCATCATCATGATTATCATTATTATCATCATCATCATTAGGTCCACCATTATCACAATCATCGTGTGACTATTGGACACGGGTCTACCCCAGAATAAGATGGATATAACAATGAATGTATCTGTGTTCTACTCGCACAGCCAAATCCACATTCGACGGGTATTCCCACAAATGCAACAGGAAGCATAAATAATTACGAACATGTTCGATTCATGTGTGCGGTCGCATCCGAACACGACTCGATTAAGAGCCACCCGGATATGCCAGAGCCGAACGATTTCCTTCCATTAAGAGCAATATTGCAGATCCGTGTATGTACCAGCTGACGGAACTACACATTATCCCGATGTTATGGCTCTTACACAACATTAGCCACACCTAATCTATCTGATAGTTAGTAACTATAACTAAAAATAATTCACCAGACCCGACAACCCAAGGCAGAATGTTTTGGCACCAAAAAATTAGGATAGCCGACCAAAATGACATGGGTAAGAAGAAGAAGAGTATCTGATGGTTCCAATGACCGAGGTGTCTGATCTGCCAGAAGGACTCATTCGTGATAGTAAATCAATAAGGTTGTTCTGTCTGCCAACCCGCACTTGGCCAGCGTGGCAGACTATAGCCTTAACCCTCTCAATGTGAGAGGAGACCCATATTCTAAAAGTGGAATAATAAATAAAATTGATTAAAAGAAAAAAAAAGTTTGTTCTGGTTCAGTTATATTTAACTTTACAGCACCTTTTAGTTGATATCATCAACGATCCTAAGCTACTATTGGACGAAGTCCTACCATGATAAAGGGTTTTTTTTATCCATAATCTCCATTCTGGGCATGCGGGTTGGGGATCGCGGGACATTTTTTCTTGCAACGTGTACCATGCTGTCCGTCGGCGGTCGGAGTA